>CM061535.1:90182734-90348090 GCA_030545055.2 Neoaliturus tenellus
ACATATTTGTAGAAGAAAGTAAAGCAAGATATTCTGAGGCTAAAGCTAAATATAAACGAGCTCTTCATTTAGCAAAAATAGAAGCAAATGGTCACCTTATAAACACTGCTTCTAACAAAGTAAAGAAGGCCTGGGAAATTACAAATGCCTCAAGGATGATTTCTACGGTACCAAAAGATGACATCACACTCACTGCCGAGAACTTCAACTCCTACTTCATCACCTCTGTTGCTGAGATCAAAACCCAGGTGGGAAAATCCCTGACAACTGCCATGGATCTTCTCTCCAACAACCAAGGGAAGTCAGCTGTATTCCACTGGAAGCCGGTGTTGTGTAAGCAGGTTGCTGATTTTGTGCGTGATGTGAAAAGTAGTAAGCAAAGATATCTTTGATATCAGTTCCGAGTTTGCAAAAAGAGTTTTGCCTACAGTGTTGCTTCCTCTTACAGCCTGTATTAACCAGTGTTTACAAATTGGGGTGTTCCCAGAGTCATTCAAATTGTCAAAAGTGGTCCCAATCTATAAGAAGGGTGACAAATCATCCCCTAGGCCAGGGAAGTCAACTGTGGACGCAGTCGAGGGCTTTGTTAGATCTTTATTTAACAGCTCTGAGGGTCACTCTAGCACTTTGGCCACAATGTGCGATCTTTCCAAGGCCTTCGACTGTGTTCCCCACGAGATCCTTGTTTCAAAGTTGAAATTTTATGGAATTAGTGGTGTGGAGCTTCAGTTTTTTTAATCGTACATTACAAACCGTAAACAAAGTGTTTTTTTTAACAACTCGTTGTCTGAGGTTGCGTCGGTGAGTAGTGGTCTGCCGCAGGGATCAGTGCTGGGCCCCCTATTATTTTTAGTCTTAATAAATGACTTACCTTATAATTTAAGTTGTAACTCAATTATTTTTGCAGATGATACAACCTTGTATAGTAGTAGCCCTAACAGTAATTTTGAAGAACTTAGTCAGACAATGTCCAATGCTGTGATTGAGAGTAACATTTGGTTCAGAGCTAATGGTTTGTCACTAAGCGAAGGAAAACACAAAGAATAAAATTTATTTTAAGCAAAAACCCACTCAGTTTAGAACTTGATGACAACACAAATGTAAAACTCTTAGGTATAGTGCTCGATCCATCTCTTAACTGGAATCCTCATATTCAAATTGTTTGTAGTAGGCTAAGCAGAGTAATTTTTTTGCTGAGACAGTTGCACAATGTGTTGCCAAAAAACTTTCTTAAAAATGCCTATTTTGCCTTTTTCATAGTGTTGTATTGTATGGCATTAGTGTCTGGGGGAACAGTCCTCACATTGTTAATGTCTTAAAGTTACAGAAGAAGGCCATCAGAATACTAACGAAATCTAGTTTTAATGCTCACTGTAGACCACTTTTCATTGCTGAGGGAATTTTGACAGTTGTTAATGTTTATATATTCATTTGTCTATGTAAAGTTAAGTTAAGCTTAATGTTTTGAAGCACAGAAGTGATGGTCACAATCATGATACTAGGCATAAATGGCAGCTTGACTTACCCTTTCGTAGACTAAGTCTGTCGCAAGACTGGCTTGATAGTGTCGGTCTGAAAATGTTTAATAGGCTACCTTTATGTGTTCATTTTATGTCCATGAGTAAATTCAAACTCGTTTGCATAAATTTTTAGTTTGTAGGCCTTTTTACGATGTTAACGAATTTTATGAAGTGCCTTTAAATGATTTTCACCTTGTTTTTACCTAACTAGGCTGTGATTTAGCTCGTAGTGTTTTCATTAGTAAATCATGTAAATCTGTTGGTCATATTTTTATACGTGTTTTAAACATGTTACATTAGTATTATTATTGTCACACTTTAAATCTCTTTTACTGTTATCTTTTGTTATTGTCTAACTTATTCTAGCCCAAGTTAATTTTGTTTTAACACTTGATTCTATTTGACGTGGTCCATTACTGTTTCATGTTTAATGACCAAATAAAGAATCTTGAATCTTGTTTGCTGCCATGGGGTGTTATAAGCAAATAGACGATAATTCCTTCCCAGTGCAGGTAGCCTACATGCAAAATTGTTTGAAATTCTGGTATGTATTTTTTCCCCCATAAACCCCATAGGGTGAATATGTAGGTTTGACGCTATATGAGTGTTGTAAGCAAATATATGTTACACTCTACCTATTGAATATATATACCAAATATTATCTTGTTATGGAAATAAATAAGTGAGATAGAGGGATTTGTTGATGTCCCATAAAAATAACATGGAAAACATATTTTTTTGGATTTTCTCCGTTATCTGTTAAGCTAGGTTAAAAATGCAAAGTACTGAATTGTTTGAATGGTTTTAGTTAAAACTGTTGAAATTAGAAAGTTGAGGTCCAATAATGCCAAAAACCCCTTTGGAACTCCATAAAACCCTGTTCACATGGTCCAATCATGATGGTTTTCGACCTTATGTTGATGAACGCGGCCCTACACATCTGTACCAAATTTAATCAAAATCGGAGGCTCCGTTCGAGAATTATCGTGTCAACAGATATAAAAATTTAACGAATGTTGTGTTTGCCTTTTTCAAAACAAAAAATTATCAAGGTCCCAGGCCTAGGTCTTGCCATTACCACTGTTGTAAAAGCGTATTCCCCATAGGGAAATTGGCTGTAAAAAGTTTACACTTAGTAACTTTTTACTGTTCTAGATGTGTAATGATGTACGTTTTTTAATGAGGTTATCTAATTAAATGTTATGGCTAAGATATTTACACCATTATAATCAGGAAATCTTTTCTTTTTAAAACCTATATATTTCAATGAATTTATACATTTAGCAACTGGTAGAGAAGCTTGTAAGTAAGCGCACACACAAAAGCTTTAGTTGCTCATTTTGCATTTTTGCCTGCCCCTCAGAACACGTAGTGCAGTTTTTTGCTCGATTTTTGTCTTGTGTGAGTGTTCCAGGTATATAGAGTTCTATGAGCACAGGTCATAAAATACTCCACTTATTTTTTGTTCTTACTAAGGTAAATAGAAGTAATCTATTAATAAAATAATTCAGTAAAATTTCTGAAAGTGAAAAAAAATGGTTAACATAAATCTAATATTTTTATCAAAGAATGGAAAATAGTTAAAAATTTCAACCAAATTTCATAAGAATGAATTTTTGTGAAAGAAATGTTTTAATACATTAAAAAATAACAGTAGTAATAATAATTATAATGAATCTCAATATAAAAGGCCTTACCAAAATACAAACAAGCAAGATATTGAAACAATTGAAGATTTATTTTAAAAGAAATTTAAGATCAATTCAGTTACTTCATTTTTGACAAAGTCCCCTGTTTTGCTAGTTTGCTATGCTTAAAAAATGTATCTTGTGTTATTAAAGCACTTTAAATCTCTTAAAAAAAAAATAAAAAATAAAAAATAAAAAAACAGCGACATAAATTGGCACAAAGTTATAAATGACCTGTGGTTTACAGAGATGTAAACTAATACCATAATGTAAAGAAAAGAAGCCAAATGAATTTCAGTAATTATATCAAAAAGTTGATCATAAAAGTAAAGCTGTTTGGAATTTGGGTTAAGGTTGAAGCGGGAAAATGAAACCACAAACATCTTTGGTAATATTTTGACGTTTATCGCCAGACTTGATATATTGTTGTCAAGCGATTTTGAGACATTAAAGAATTTTTCTAACCGGTTTCTTCAGTTCCACTATTGGACGGATCACTGGAGGACACAGCGTTGTCTTGTTCTGGGGCGTTCGGGGTCCAAGGTGGTCTTGTCTGCTCCAAATAATAAAGTCCATCTCCATAGGTCCAAGTCGTGGAACTAACGAAAGTACTCTGTACTGCTCTTTGTTCATTGTTTATACGTTCGTAAAAACATTGCACAATGTATACTGGAATACGACCTCGCATTCTGAGTCCCATTAAAATTTGGTACCTTTCCCGTTGAGACATGATGTATGACCAGTCTGTCTAATTTAAGATAATTCTGTAAAACTCACTGTTCAACGATGACTGACCATACGAATCTGTTCGGAGTTATTAATAATGGAACATACCTTACTTTTGAAGAGCAAAAATAACAAGCAAAAGTTTTTCACTTTAATCACAATTGATACCTCACTTACAGAATAAACTATCGATAGAAATTCTCAAACTGTTATAAACTATTTTTAAACGGTTTTATTCAAACTAGTAAGTGTTGGTATTTTAAGACTTGCAGGTGTTGTACTAACCTGAGTTAGCTGAGAACTAAACTTAGGTTATTACAGACCAGTAAACCAATTTATGTTGATGAATAATACTGCAGTAAAGCACTGCTAATAAATCCTACGAATCCAATCATTTTTGGACTAACAATAAGAATTAGTCATTCAATCAGTTGGTAATGCATTGTTTTGAGTGTAGCTATTCCCAATTCTGCAGATTGACAATAGGAATAACTTATATTTCTTATGGTTTAATTCTGTCTGTATTATCAATTGTTGCAAATATGCCTTTAAATCATTTGTTTTCTAAAAAATCCGGAAAGGGTTATTTATATAACCCTTCGTTTATAATAACCCACAGTCAAGTCAACAATTAAATATAAAGCTTTGAGTGTATAACTTTCAAGAGTATTTTAAGTAATTTAGTGATAATATTTTGTGAAAAAGTGTTTTAGTAGGGTTAAACCACTTGGTTAAGTACATCAAACATTTGAATTAATAAGAAATTGAACTTTGATTTTTATTCTGAAGATATTTTCAATTATAAATGTCACCTGTAACAAGTGTTCCATAAGTAACATGTTCTTGCACTATTCACTTCTTACTGATAATCATTAGTACATGATGAAAACTACAGAAACACATTTTTAGTTTGTCTTTTGTAAATAAATAAATAAAGATCTAACAGAATTTTGTGACAAAATAAATTTTAGTTAATGTAAATTAATGTGAAGCTTTGACTAAAGTGGTTGTTTCCTGCACAGCCCCAGCAACAGGATTGGCGTTTGCCAGTGGAGAATATTTGCCAACTCTAAGACTCTGTTATCACCTGTGAGTCACAATTGCAGACCAAGCTGTTTTACTTTGAGCGCCACTGCTCTCCATATCCAGCTACTGCTTATTGAGTAAACAAACTAGTCAACTGCCCACAGTTAAGTTTGTAAAAGTGTAACTGGAAAGAAAGTAATTTCAATTAGTCTAAAGATTTATGAGAGACTTTATATCTGATTATTTTAGTACTGATTCTGTGAATGGTAATTGTGAATAAATAAATAATGTTTGCCACTGAAAAAAAATTAATAGTAATCTTATATAATGCAGCTAGTATTTATAAACTAATTTTGATTAATAAAAATGATTAAAAAGGAATATTCTAATTTTTCTGTTCGTGATCAAGTGGTTGCTAAATTGAGAGGTTTTTCCCACTGGCCAGAAATTATTACTGGTATTAAAAATTAAACAAACAAAGCAATGAAATATGAAGTGAAGTTTTTTGGCAGTCAGGATTTAGGAATTATAAGCCAAGATAACATATTTTCTTATCCGGAGAATGTACAAAAATTTGAGAAAGAAAGACAGATAATTAAAAAACAAAACGTTTAATCAAGCTTTGGATGAAGCTGAATCTAATATGAAAGAGAAGTCAAGTGTTAAGGTAGTACGTGATGAATCCAACAAAAGTGATTTAAGGATGGATGAAACACTCCATAAAGTTGAAAACTATTTTCAACAAGAGGAGGTGGACCTTGACACTTCTCTTTCCTTAGCAGCTGAATTGGGAAATTCTCTTTTAGTCTCAAATACATACCTAAAAGAAGAAATTGAAAATCTAAATCTTGAATCAAGAATTAATAAATTGAATCAGGATATTGCACGTAATGAAATGGATTATGATGATGAAATAAGAATAAAAGAGGAGGCTGTTAAGTCGTCATTAGAAAAAAATGAAAATATGAAGAATGAAATAATTTTTGCTAAGAAGAAAATGGAAAAAGAAGCATGACTCAATGAAGTTTTAATTCAAGCATTGGAGGAGGAAAAAGCTCAATTTTCTCTTAAGATTAAAGATCTCACAGCTAGTAAATTAAACTTCTTAACAAAAATTAAAACACTGGAATGTGAACTTAACACCATCAAAAGTAAGCCTAGAGGAGGGATAGCAGCCACTTCTGTGCAGAATGATCCTTCTCTGGCACTACAGTAAACTTACAGTAATCCGGCATCCTATGCACGCTTTGATAATCCTGTACGACTTTATGAACAATTATATTGACAGAAACACAAATAACAATTGAGCGATCGAATTTGTTTGGGATCGAAAGTCGCCGCGAAGGAACGCTATGTCATACAAAGCGTATCCCACAGTCTAATATAGGTTATTGTTAGATAGTCATGACAATCCGTCATTTAAGTTGTCCACCTGAACTACCAGGGGACTCCAGTTATGCAAGGAACAGTGGCTTGGAGTGCTAGTGTGGATTTATTAGCGCTCGTGGTGGTTGGTGTCCGAGTTACCAACACAATCACAGGTGTTCGCAACCATCAGCGCAACACGAACACAGCTGACAATAATGCCATTGACTATATAATGCTGATATCAATCAAAATTGTCAAATTAATTCCCAATCAAATGATAACTGCCAATGTATATCCGAATTGGTTTCCGTTCACTGGAGTTACGTTTAAAGTCCCCGCCCATAGCGAGAACAGCCGGGTACTCCAGTCACGCTGGTTCCATCCGCTTAAAGTGCTAACTGACCCGCGGACAACAAAAAACATGGAGCTTTGATACAGGTGTCGTGACTGTCTCCTAATAACATATTAGACCGTGGCGTATTCCGTATTGGCATGCGTGCTGGGGAGACGAGTCGTCTTCAGTTGACATCGGGTGACATAGTGTAATTTCGGAATAGGCCTGGCATCACTGTAGCTTTGTTTTGTTTACATTTTGTATTCGTGTTCAGTCTGCTAGCGTGCGTCTCTTCATTGTGACGCTAGTTGTACATTTCAAAAACTTTATTAAATAACAAAAAAACTCAGCAAAATATCCTCTAAACTAAATGATTCGATTAGTTACACTATAGTACATAACTTCCATATGTTCCATACTGTATCCGAGTTTTCCCCGTGTCCAATGTGGCCTCGGTCCCATTTACTGTACCTCGATAGTCGGGCGTCTTCTGTACTCTTTTGAGTTTCATAATAATGTACTGTATTGTATACTACAGTAGAGTACGTTATACAATAGGTTTTATTCTTTAAAAGCTATTTTAATAATAAAATACGTGTTTTATAGTCTTTTTTTGTTTCATTTACAATTTTCCTGATATTCATCCTGTAATCCGGCATATTTTGTAATCCGGCACATGTCAAGTCCCGGACGTGCCGGATTAGAGGAAGTTTACTGTTTTGGGAAATGAATGGGTTCTAGATGACACTTTAACACGCTACTTTGAATTGTTATCTCTATGCAACCTAATTGATAATGCATGCCTTTTGACACCAGTTACAAGTCAAATAATCAAGTTCACTGACGACTTTGAGTCACACATAAATCCACTGAAGTTAAATCAAAGGGGATAAATTTTTATTCCAGTTAACAATGCTGATGTAAATGAAAAGAGCAGCACCCATTGGAGTTTACTTGTTTATAGTAAAACCAAAACAACCTTTTACTATTTTGACCCAATTAAGAATTACAATCTCAAACACGCTGACTTCATATTTTCTAAGCTAAAACATTTTGTGAGCTCATCAGGACGAGTTTCATTCAAGACAGTGGAGTGTCAGCGACAGAAAAATAGCTTTTATTGTGGTATATATTTGCTTCTATATGTAGAGAAACTAGTCAGAAATATAATGCTAATGAAATAAATTTGCTAATCATCACAGTAACAAGCTGAAGAAATTTCTTAAAGAAAATAATTTGTTTTCTGTTTCAGAATTTTGAAGAAGGATCCTTATCACACAACGTGCTTGCCTATACACATCAGTTGTCTAGTTGAGTTAAAGAAAATAAATAGTAAGTATAATTTTAGCGAATTTCCTGATAGGAAATATGTCATTACAGTAGTTATGGTAAGACTTAAGCCCTGGACCATGATACTCTTTCGTTTTGAAGTCCCCAGAAGCCAAAAACACTGTTCGTTCAAATATATGTATGTGTCCATGAACAGGATAACTTTAAACAGAACCTCCGATTTTGATGAAATTTGGTACAGGAGTGAAAGCCAGCATCTACTTGAATGAATTTGTGAAGCAGAATGATCCGACCATGGAAACCGGTTTTTTTTTGGGGGGTTTCAAAATGGTATAAAATGGGTTGTTGGCATTTTTGGCCTTAATGTTTAAAATCAACAATTTTAACATAAACCATTTAAAAGAGCTAAAAGAAAAAATAATATAGTGCTTTGAATTACTAACTTTGATTAAATGTTTATGGAGAAAATCCAAAAATATAATTCCTATGTTATTCTTATGGGGAATAAATAAAAGCTTGTATCTTGCTTATTTATTGACATATCTTTATAATATTAATTTGGTGTGTACATTAATTAGGAAGGGTTTAAATTGCTTACAAAGCCCAAATGTTGGCAAACCTACTTACTCGACCCTATGGGGTTTATGGGTAAAATGAAAAGAATACCATAGCTTGATAAAATTTGGTATGTATTAGTTATGTACATAACATATGGTAATTTATATTATGTTATTGATGGTTTAACTTATATTTACTTACAAAACCCAATAGGGCAAACCTAATAACCCCATGGTGTTATGGAGAAATAGAAAAAATACCAGAACTCCGTAGAAATTTGCTGAGTACGCAGGTCTGCTGCAGTGAGAGTTTTATTTATTATAAACCAGTGGAATTCCTAATCACGTTAATTGATGAAATACTTATCAAAAAAGTTGGTCAGGCATACAAACCTGGGAAAGCGGTTGAAACCTATCAAATTTTAGTGGCCAACATAGGAATCGAAGCCGTCACCTCCTAAAAAAAGCCTAAGATGCTGATCGTTAGGCTAGGCAGATATACATTTAATATTCAAACAAATTGATGTTTGAAAACTCAATTTACAACAATAATTCAACTGTTAGTGGGACCTCTCTGTAGAATATAATAAATGCCGTAGAGTGACATTACACAAAACTTATTTGAACTGGAACCTGTTTGGTTTAACAGTGAATTTCAAATAGGATTGTTAGATTCACATAGATAAATTTATGTCCCTGAGCTCAAAAATGAACCTCTAAGGTTTGAATCCTTTGCCACCAGACAACAAAATCAGAATCACAGACATTCTCTAGTAACTTTCTCTTATTTTTTCTAATTTATTTTTTTTTCTAAATTTATTCTAAACGCCACTTCACACAAGGAGGATTTTTTTTTTATCGTGATGGATAAAATACCATCGCTACTTGAAAAAATTGGCGTGCTTACACATTGAGCAGAAAAGAACTGCCACACATTAGGTGGTGAAAATACAAATGCCGACACATGCAGTGGCAAACTTACCGTCAATCATGACAACTTCTCCGTTTGTACATAGATTTCTACAGATAGGGTTATATCCATTTGTCTTTCCTTTATCTGAAAAAGCACTTCATATATAAGCTCACATCATAAGTAAAATATTTTAAAAACTTTATTTTAAAAAAGTTTTTATTTTATTATAAAGTTGTTCACGGTATTAAAATTGATTCAAGAATATCACAAAAATTTAAAAGTATTCAAACCGAAATAAATCAAATAAAGGTGATAAAATAATTTAAAATAATCTGGTTAAACCAAAAAATTTACAACAAAATGCTTAGTCGATCAGATCAAATGATATTGCTTGGTAAAAGTTTTATCAAAATTTAGTAACGATAAAACTTGTCAAATTTAGGTTTTAGCAACTAAATTTTTAAATGAAATTATGATGTTCTTAAAAGAAGACTCATAAAAAATTAACCAAATTTTCTTTTGTTTAACTATACTTATACCAAAATGTAACATTATTTTAGTACATTTTAACCATCTTGAAACCTAAAAAAATCTAGTTAACAATCTTTAGCGGTAAACTTGAGATAAATTCATATTTATTTTAATATTGTTTCAACCAAACTTTTATTCAGTGAGACTGAAGTTAAAAACATTGGTTTTCCATCCAGTGTCATAAAAACACACATACACGATTTAATACACCGATCGGTGAAGTCTTGATGATTTGGCAACTTCTAGTCAACTGAGCAGTGTCAACGGTAGAAAAACCGCAGATTGGGTAAACGCTTATTTTGCTCATGTATGGCGGAAAAAAATCTGCCTGCCACAGTTGCAGCAAATGGCTGCACAAGTCACTATTTGTCTGCCCAGTGTGTAAGGCTAGGCGCACACGGGCGATTATTTTAAGGCAATTATTTCATCGCCCAGTCTGTGCATCATTGGAAGGAATGGGAGCGCGCACACAGGCGATCAAAAATAGCGCCGATTTTAAAATCTGTGGCAAGCCACAGATTTGTGGGCGAGGCGATAGTCGGCCGAAAATCTGAAACATACAGGTTGTAACCTGTCCGCGCACACAGGCGATTGAATAGTCGGCCGATCGCCCGTCAGTAGCTACTCCGCAGTCACCGGTGACTTGTTTGTCTTGTTGTATGTTTGTGTTGTTTGTATAGTCATACTGTGCAATGGCAGATTTCGACACTGAATTGTTTATTAGTGAAATAGAGAAACTTTTTTTTGACATTCTGAAGTAGTTAAAGAATTTCTTATCGTCCTCTCGTAAGGTGTTATATATCTTATGAAACATTCCAGATCCTATTTATAAGTCTCTGACTTACAATAGGATATTAGGATGTACCCAATACCTACGGTGTCTTCTTCTTTTTTTAGCCCGCAGTGCACAAACACACGTTAGCTGTACAAAGTCCGTTTTATGTCACACAGAATGAGAACTACCACGCGAAAACAATCGCTACGTGTGCGCGTTCACATAGATCGAGGGCGATTTTTAATAGGCCGATTTTTTAATCGGTCAATTAAAAAATCGCTTGTGTGCGCTTAGTCGAAGCTTCCACTTAAGTCAATGTACTACTGCTGAACAGGCGGGACGGTATTTTGTCTGCTGCGGTAAAAACTGCCCAGTGTGAAAGCAGCATTACTGTTGGTAATATTGTGCTCTTCACAACTTCTCTGACTTTGTTTATCTGTAGTTCAATTTTGTTTCAGAATTGTTCTACCTAGCCCATGATCTCGTAGACCTGATGCCAGACAGAGCGGTTTCTTGGTTTGCTGTAGGATGTTACTATTTTCTGACTGGTAATACTATTGAATATTCGTTTTGTACTTATCATTTAACACATTTTTTATTTGTAAAGATTTATTTATAATTTTTACGCTCAGCTGGAAACCATAAGATAAAGATTGTGTTGCATGTCTCGATCACAATAACATCAATCTTTGTTACTTACAGGGGCGGATCCAGGAAATAGTTTTGGGGGGGGGGGCTCAGTTCACAACATGAAATCTTTTGTAGAGGACCCCCAAAGCACAATAATAAGGTGCAAAATATCTCAATCTTTCTACAGCAATTTACAATTTCTGTGGATTATTTTAAAGAGGTTTACCGTGTACGGTTGAAAACTAGTAAAAATCTCTTTTATTCCAAATCATGTAAATAACGTGAATAATAGTCTAGTTCTCGTACTGTTCAATATTTACATTAGGTAATAAATTATTTATTTTTCTAAGGTTGCTTGAGTTTAATTCACTATTTTACTGGTTATTCATTCACTATTTATAAATGTTTAATCAATCTAAGATAATAATAGGCCCCACATAGTTTCAGTAACTTAAAAATCATAATTGAATGTAATTGTAATTTATTGATAGGTATACGTAAATGTTAGGCCTATTGTGATTATTATAGGATAAAATGGTTAGAAAATTAAGCAGTTATGAAATTCCGTGAACAAAATCTTGTTTAGTGGGAAATTGTTTTTATGTTAATTATTATTTAAAAACACGAATTTTATACTGTATATCACACAAGATGACTGTAAGGATACAGGTGAATTACATTCCATGAGATCAATGGTGTCAATGTCTGCAACCGTGGTTGTCGCCACCGAGGAAACGATTTAAAACGTGTTAAAAATCCAGTTTACTCTTTGCTCCCTGCAAGTGTTGCCAACGCTGCAGGAAAAAACAAATTTTTCGATTGTGTTGGAGATTGTTTGTCTCAACTAAGGAATTTCCAAGTAAATCAGGGTAGAATTTATGGTTGTATATTTATCTTGATTGATAATAATTTTTAAGTTGATAACTATTTAATTTAATGTTGTGTTATTATATTAAGTAATAATTCAAATGTAAATTAGAGTAATAATATGATGTAGTCACGATAAATACCGTAATCGTAGAAAAACGGCTTCAGCTTCATTCTACTTTTCCAATAGCTGTGTAATGGTAAATATTATAACGTAACTTGACTTCCGTTTTGGTTTTCACACTTCATATCCGGAACACAAGAAAATAGTTAAACCACAGACCTTCAGAAAGCAGTTATGCTTTTCCTCTACCGACCTTGTAAATCACCCACTGTTTACTATTTCCAAGAGCTTCTGGATTTGGACTGAGTCAAATTCTAAATTTCTTGATCTGAGCCATCAAATCACTATGATGGCGTTTGTCAAATAGTATGTTAAGAGATAACTACATCGTTTGTCGGTTGGGCAGTAGGCCTACAGAGTACTGAGGGCTGTGAGCTGTGCTGGGCGCCGGTAGGGTGAAGGATTCATGAGCGCCGTGACAGCGCTGAACGCTCACTGCCGTCGTCTGCTAGCCGGCCAGGCAACACAATAGCACTAACTTACAGTAACGTAAATAACAACTAATACGTTTTAGACGTTTTAAATTGGCGGATTTTCTAATGATGTAAGCAACACCCTCGTCCAAAAAGAGGAATACAGAGAAAGCTTTCTCCACTCTTCAAGCACCTTTAGTCACACACCTGCGCGGCCCATTGCTATGACGATGTCGCGATGACGGCAAATGAAATAGTAGCATAAAATCACAGATAAATAAGACTATTTTGTCTGTGACCAATGACCATGTATGTTAAACAATAAATGGGATAGGTGGAGTAAAGTGAGTTATAATTAAATAAATAATAGATTTAACTTTTTCCCGAGCATTCAACTTGGTCTTATTCCTTTTTATACATTGCATTTTTTGTCTGTCTGGGGGGGGCCGTGCCCCGTGCCCCCCCCTTGGATCCGCCACTGGTTACATATCACAAGTGTCTTAAAATAATACCAAGACTAAAAACATCTAAAAGCCATTATTAGCGAATTTTAATGTATAGTGTCATGATATAGTTCTTTCATCATCAATAAGTGAAGATTGAAAGATGAAGATATATTTTTAGAGGATGCAATCCTTCACATATTGTCAGTAGATTTTGTCAGGCAGATCAAGGGAATTTGGCAAAAATTAAGGAATCGTAAAATATAAATTTTGTTGAAACTGTGTGTGAATTTTAATTTTTGTATACAATTTGTTGTCCTGGATTTGTTCTTCTCAGAGTCCATTGGTGTTTCAGGAAAGCGCGACCCGGCAAGAAGGTATCTCGGGAAGGCAACATCACTAGATCGACTGTTTGGACCTGCGTGGCTCGCTTATGGCCATTCCTTCGCCGCAGAAAACGAGCATGATCAGGCTATGGCTGCATACTTCTCGGCAACCAAACTAATGAAGGGGTGAGAGTAAAGACATGCTTTATTATGTTAATGCTAAAATAAATTTTTTATTTACCAATTATTTTAATTGATTATTGTTGTAATTTACCCAATATGAGCCTCAATAGGTAAAGTAACATTCTGTCTTTGTTCTTAACGTATAAAATTGGTCAATATGTAAATTTTTGATAACTTAATTATATAAAAGCACAATTTCCTGCTCAATTTACTTTTGATGCCTAATAGCCTATAATAAACAATAAAATAATACAATACACTGTCATTCATTGGAACTAATGTATTGTTGCAGAAATCAATTAAAATGACATTTATTATTATTGATAATAATAATAAATGTCTTCTCTTAGTTTATTTTACAAAAAACTAAGAGAATATTTAATAAATAATGCGTTTTATAGTGTAGTAGAGTTTATAAACCACACCCATGCAAACACTTAGAAATTAATAGTTTTATAGTCTAAATAAAGTGCACTTTGCCCAATAATTTATTGGGTTTTGAATAAACTGGTGGCTCTATCTGTTTAGGGCTGCAAAAGTCAACACAATATATAACTATTGTACGTGACTGTTATAATAAATAATAAATAAATAAATAAATTGATAGACTAATACAAGAGATCCTGAAAATTATATGTACAAACTTCTAATACATACCATTAATTTTATAGATGAGAAAAATGCACTCTATATTCTACTGAAATTTTCTTCACTGACTCTCCGACATAAATTCTTTTAATTGCTTTAAATTTATCGTGGACTGAAACGAACCCTTTTTTATGTTTTTTACTCATTGTCATTGTTGTAAATCACCTCCTATGTACCAGGGTGCAGAAAATGTATTGATTCCTAAAATTTCCCCCAATCGCATTGCTACGGATCAAAGATTTCCCCCAAGATACATGTCATATAAGACTTTGCCTTAAAACTCAACCGCTTACAATGGGGCAGTGAAATGATAAAGATTTTTTTTAATTTCTGTTGATTATATTAAAACATTAGTAATTAAAATCAAATCAAAACTACTTACTAGTACTTCTTATTACTTATATTAAGTACTTATATATAACTAAAATTAAATCTTGATAAGATACTCAGTTTTAACTTCAATTTTTAGGAAATGATAAAAACATAATCAAAACTTTCCCAGACCCCTTGATATTTCCCTTGATCCTAGATCGCCACATTGGACATATTCTGTACCCCTGCCATGTACATTATCATTTTTCTATTATTATTTTAGAGATAAGTTTCTACTACCTGTCAGTAGTTAATACATAGGATCTGTGGGATAATAAGTAGTGTCTTGATGGGTCGTATCTTACTTTTTATATATTTGAAAGTTATATTTTTACCATGTAAAGTTGCTATTGGAGAAATCTAAAAAGTGAATTACTTTATGATTCTAATCTTAATGTCACAAGAATAAGCTACTTCACCATTACACCACCACCATATCACCATTACACTGAAAACAAATTGGGAGTTAGATTCAATTTAGAAAAATTGTTTAACTTAATAACCCTTAATTGTTTAGTTTTTGCAATTTACTCTATAAAAAGATGGTAACTAATTTGGAACTATTTTTAACCACAAATTTTCTGTTATTCTTTGTCTTATACAAATAATTTAGTGTTATCGTAACTTTTTCCTTGCTCTAAGCTTTTTTTTAAGATAACTTCTGTTGTTTAATTAAAATAATATTTATAAAAATAAAGTAAAAAAATTCCATTGATATAACACATGGCTATGAAAATCCATTTTTGTCATACCATTCCAAAACAGCTTTTTTATCACACTACATCGATATCACCTGTTTTTGGCCCTCACTTCTACTAGCGGAACACCTGTTTTCTCGGTACAGGTCAGCAAAATTTTCAGGCCTATGTCTGTGATGGAAACGGTAGCAAAGAAATCTAGGATATAATAAGGTAGGTGACAACAACAACTACAAATAAAAAGTCAGTGATGTAGTTGGTAGTTCAGCTGACAGCAACTGTCAACATGGGAAAATAGGGCTTTTCCCTTTGAATCAGCTGTAGTTGTCACCTACCGTTAGAGTATTCTAGTATCGGTGCTCTTAGCTGATGTGAAGTGGTTGCCTAGCAACCAGAAACAAAGCAGTACATCTCGCTAGGTTAGTTGAGGTTATTTTTTATTTGTTTTAAACGGAAAAAATATTTTTTTCACTGGTTTAGAATTTATTGAATTGTGTAGTGTGATGAAAAATATCGGTCGTTACTTGGCCAAAAATGTTTTGGCTGCTCCCAATCAATTCAAGTTCTTGACTTCGTCTCAAACTTCAAACACGATCTCGAGGCTGGCAAAACCCCATTTTTGGCCCTTGTAACAAAATATACAATTTTTTGGTTCAGCAGTCGTGGAACTTTTACTTAAGTACTTCTTTTTTTGCAATAAGTAGAAAAAGAATCAACTGGTGTGGAGGTCATCAGCTGTTTGTATTTATAAGTACACTCTCGTTCATCGGACTCGGCGACATCGGAACTCCGCTTCATCGGAACTGAAAATCTGGATATTATGATTTTTTTTTCTTACGAAATAAATAATTTTTCCGTTTTAGCGCCTTCAATTTCTATTCGTTCTATCGGCACAACAGTGAAGTATCACATTTTGCATCAAAAGTCATCAGGCGTTTTCCATAATGTGTACCCATCGATGTGATTTACGAGGCCGTGGAGTATTTGCACAAAATAGAAAGAGGAAGGGGCAGGAAGTGAACATCCGGTTCGACCGCTTCCCAAACTGTCCTTCAGTCTGTCTCACGTCGCGGCTGCACCTGTACGTGGACGTCAGTTGACTGCTGGAATATGAGTGGAATATGAGAATAAAGATTTTGGATCTTTATTTTCTGCGTTGTTTTTATTCCTATCTGTTCATTGTTTCCATGTTTAAAGTTTGAGTGCCTTATTTTCATAAAACCTCTTGTGTTATCTTAAAAACAAGAGTGAATACAATCACGATAGTTCACCGTACGGGCGGAAATGATGACTCACGACGGACTCCGCTTCATCGGAATTTTTTGACATCCGAACCTGCCGTCCGCCACATTAGTTCCGATGAACGAGAGTGTACTGTATAGTAAAACTGTAGAAGTAGCTGACGATCAGATGATTGTCTTAAATAGCAACAACAAGATAAATTGTCTACTTATGAACAGTGTAAACAAGTTGGTGATATCGTTATTTTTTTATTTAGCTAGATAAATAAATTGAGCAATACAATGAAAAATAGTAACTCAAGCCTTATGTCTTGAGACTCCTACCCTGCCATTTTATGACTCTGATTAGAGCCCCAGTTGTCAAACTTGACCCATAAAAGTGTAATTCAGACCTTAGTGATGATAATCTACCATATTGAAGAAATTTTCATAAATTACTTACCTTAAGATCTAAAATAAAGTAACAAAAATGTATCTTTTGTTGAAATCTTATTCATACGTAATTCAACCTAAAACCGTGTGTGTTTAATGTAATGTGAATATCAGGGAATGTATGTTACAGATGTCATTTACCACTCTTATACATCGGACTGGAGTGCGGACTGACCAATAACGTGAGACTTGCCGAGAGGTTCTTCACACAGGCCCAGTCCATCGCGCCTCACGATCCCTTCGTCATCCATGAAATGGGAATCATCGCTTTCCAGAACCAAGAGTCAGTGCGAATTTGTTTGAAATTGAATATTTGTTAGTTGTTAATACTACATTTTAAGAGTAATTAAATTTAAAATAAGTAAACCAAAATTGTAATAAAATTTAAATGTACATGTCTATTTATTGATGAATTGATAAAGAAAGTACTTTATTTCTGCAGGTACTTTTAAAGTACAGTGGAGTCCCATAAACTCAGACTTTGATAACCCAGAATAGGCGCTTAGGTGAGGTACGAGCGTACTCCTAGTTACTATTCTTATTAATTAATTAAGTATTGAAAAATAGCAATATGTATATATATATTTTCTATTTTAAAAACAAATCATTAGTTTTCAAACAATCTGTGGAATAGCAATTTTTCTTATGTAGCTTTGTATTAGAGTGGGTAAATAAAACTCAATTTCAATATGAAATTTTTATTTTTAATTCAGATATTAACATTGCTTGCTGTAATAGCAAAATGAAGTTAATAAAAATAAATATTCAGATGAAAATTAAAAAAAATTGTTGAAAACAAGTAATATGTTACAAAACACAAACCAAGCGTGAATTGTGTCCATTTCAATAATTTGTAAATCTATCAACTATTACACTAAAATAAAAATACCGTAACAGTCAGTTGTCAATAAATGATTGATCCACTACAAACATGCGTTAAAAACAGTGTAAACCACAAGTGTGTCAATTCGTCACTTAAAATACATTTCAACATCACAAGTTGGATTGTGCATTTTTATGATTAAAGTGATTTAAACCTATCAGATGTACAACAAAAGTTTAAAATAATCCATGTCGTCACTTACAGCTACAACATGGCTGAGAAACATTTCCTGACGGCGTTGTCACAAGTGCACGAGATCAACCAGCCGATAATCGCTGAGAAGTGGGAGCCACTGCTGAACAACCTGGCTCACACGTGTCGGAAACTGAACAAGTACGATGAAGCGCTCAGATACCACCAACAGGTAGGAGCAAGTGGCACGAGCTATAAAATGTCAAGAAATTATCTGAAACAAATCTTCAATTGTTTAGTTTTTTGACGTTGGCAATGAAAATCAATCGACCTAAAGCTAAAATTGTTTCAGGACAGTTAAATTAATTTACTCAAATGAATCATGCTATCAAAACTGAAATTGAATTCAAGTTATGGTTATGAACTGAACTTCGAGTTTGATAGGTAATTTTATTATCTCTTCGACCTAGAGGTAAAATATAACTATTAAATTATTTTGAGGTATACATGGTTTTATATTTGACTGAAATTCGGCTGATTTTTCAAAGGAGATTGAAAAAAATTAAAGATACAATAGAGTCCCCCAAACACGGACTTGGATAACCCGGAATTGTAGATAACTTGGGAAGCTTGCCAGAGCAGTAAATTGCACTGGGTTTCAAGCGCCAAGTGCCTTAGCATCGACCAGAGCCCAATGTGGTGCTTTGGTTTTCCTTAAGTTTTTTTTACCAGATGAGGTTTAACTTAAGTTTTTTTTTTACTATGTTCATTATACATCAAATAAATGTCTTTTGTATGAATAACAAAATCTACTACGTTTTCTTATTTTTACTCCTTTCCTGATAACCCGGAATTTTTCCAAACCCGAATACTGTTCAGTCCACATTAGTCCTGGTTTGTGGGACTCTACTGTACCGAGGATTTTGAGTTACAACAATGGAATAATCAAGGAATATTGTACAGTGTAATGTATGTTGTTTCATGTGGTTGCTCAGGCGCTAGTGCTGTCGCCTCAGAACGCCAGCACTTTGGCATGCATTGGGTTTGTCCAGTCGCTACAGGGGATCTCACTGAGGCCGTGGACACGTTCCACAAGGCCCTCGGACTGCGGAGGGACGACAGCTTCAGCATCACTATGATATCATATGTTTATAGAACAACTGATGGAGTCCACACCTCCCTTCGCAGGTAATTAGTATTTCTTATACAAATAAATAAATAACCAAATTACAATACCAATAACAATAGACAATAAAATAAAAAAGGTGATTCTTCTATTATTCAGCAAAAGAATATATTCAGTAAGAATTGTGTATATCGTAAAAAGAGCTAGGTTGCAAAAAGTTTTGTACAGTAGAGTTCTGCTATTTCAAAATCCACATTATCTAAACACATTTTGTTCAAAAAGTAAAAATTTGGTTTTTTTGGACAAATTGAATTTTCTATTCCAAAAATTTGCTTAGCCAAACATGGTCTGGTCATAAATTAGTTTGGATTAGCGGGACTACTATAATACGGTACAAATTTTGTAATTCACTATCTTGTGAACAGAAGGGCGCACAACTTTGATTGACTCATTTTGTGATAATATATGAAAAATTCATCATTTTTTGTATGGTTTATTTTGAGTTCCATTTACTAGAAGCATTATCTCTTGAATCAATAACCATGACACTCACCTAATGACCCTGGATAACTCGGGTGGAGTTTTTAGGAACATTTTCTACTTTATTCTATACTATAGGTCTCTTTTGACTGTTTTTCAACAAAAATTTGTAAATAATCTATGGATACTTGTGCTCTGTTGCTTTGCACTGGTGTTTTTCTTTTAACATATGTACACAGAATTAGTAGTCCATTCAAGATTCAGATAATTGACTTTCGTATAATCGACTCTGTACTGTATCAAGTTGTTGTACCGTATCAACTGTTGCAGGAGCCCCCGATTCAGTCCCAGGGTTTGAAACTACCAAACCGTCCACAACAATGGACGATTCGTCCACCAACAGCCTGATAGAGCACAGTCGGCCGTTGTTCGAGTCTTGTCCCCGCCATCGAGAACTCCGCTGTCAAGTCCAGCCTCGTACGAGATCGAGATGCAGGACAGCTTCCAAGACGAGAACACCTCCTAGCACTCCCTTTCCCCTGGTCTTGCTTAATTGTATGCTACGCTTCATCTGTGACCAGTTTTTTTTTATCATGAAACGTAATCATGTTTGAAAATAGGATTGAATTTTTTTGTTTATAAAAGATTAAAAAATTCATTGGACTTTATTTGATAAAGAAGATCACCCATTTGTTGTGATTAATTTTTCTCGCATTATAAGTTGATCATGATGTACTACTCAAATGTATCTAGTTTTTTGCTCTATATAATTTTAAAAAATCAGTGTTTTTGCTTTTTTTGTTTTGTACTATTTTTTTTAGTATCTGAATAGTACTAATTTATCTTGTATAGGATGATTCATAGAAGTTTTAGATGTTTTACTTGGAAACCTTAAGAGATATTGAAAAGTTAAAAGAGAAATTATCCTGCACTTCTTTTTCTATACATTGTAGTTCAGTTTAAACACTTAATCTACATCCTAAAAATAATAAAACAAAAAAATTCAATACAACTGTCTTAAAGTTTCTGTATATATATATATATATATATATATATATATATATATATATAATATCATATAATATATATTATACAAATATATATAATTGGATTTTGTGTTTAAAATTGTAAGTTAAAATAAATACCACATTTAATAGGTTATAGTTGTTGAGTAAAGAAAATATCACACTTCAATATCATTCACCATTTACATCTATAAATAAAATGTTACACCAGTCATTAAATATAGCATTAATTATGATTAATGATCATTATGATTTATTGTGGTTAGATAATTGTTAAATGGTCATTGTTTGACGACCATTGTTTCCAATAAATAATATTTTTTTTATAATTTTGAAGTTTTTGCTCACCCTTTTAACGTTATGTTTTACGTATGTTTTTTAAAAGACAAGAGGGTTGGCCTTTGTATCTTTTATTTTACGTTCATCAGCATCTATGCATATTTTACTTAATAGTTCAGACACAGGATGGCAATTGAATATTTTTCATGGAAGTTTAAACTTTTCAAAATAATGTTTGTTAACATTCATTTGGTTAGTATTTTTTATATTACACTATTTTGCCGTAGGCAATTCTGAGTACCCTGAAGATAATGTCCCGCATTTCAGAGAAGAACCTATTGTGGGTTCTTACCCAGGTTTGGTTAGGTTCTTAGGTTAGGTTGTTATGATACTTGATAATCAATTTGTTATTTTACAAATATGTAAAAAATAACTTAAAATACCAGAAATATAGTTATTTTTGGATTAATAACAATAAAGAGATTTTTATAGAATAATAATAATAGTTTGAATGATTAAAAAAGGACAGTTCCAGTCCAAAAGAAAAAAAAACTGCAAATCAATTAGCGATCAGCTTACTGGCGGCAAAAGTAGCCAAATGTCAGAAGTAACATAGTAAACAAATAGTAGTTTGTGTAAGTTACATAGTAACCATAGGCATCATTTAGGGGGGGGGGGGCAAAGGGGGGGCAGTTGCCCCCCAATAATTTCAGTAATTTTTTTATTTTTTTTTATTGGAAATTAAAATGTTAGGTTGTGTAAAATCATGAAATTTTTGTATATAACAATTATAAACTTCTGAATCAGTCTTTAACAAAATGTCTACTTTGAATTATTTACGTAAAAATCTTAAATTGACTCAACACCCCTTCCCAGAGTTAATTTAAAACTATAAATTAACTCTGCAATCGTTATCTTTAGCAGGAAATCACATCTCATGTCTGTCCTGCTACCAATGTGTCAGGTACAGCGCAGCTTAGAGGCAGACAGCAGTATCAGTTTAATTCAAAAGGAGCATGCACAAAAATTTGTGAAACGCCCACAACTTTCTTTTAAATATTTTCCGCATGCATACTGCATACTTAAGGCTCTGGTAAATCTGCCGCCTCGCAGCCGCGGCCGCAGCTCTAGGCGAGTTTTTGCTGCAGAGGTTTACGGGAATCGTGTTTTAAAATTAACTCATTAACATAGAGATTGACTCTTAACTTTTTCTAAAAGTTAAAAGACGGATCTCGTCTTCTCTGGTTTTATAATTTTTAAATAAAATTTCTAATTTCTGCCATGACTGTCTAAACTCATCTGTTTTTCTTGATACAAATAATGCATGGATTTTTTTTTTTTTTAGAGTAGTGTTATCTTCTGCTAAATGCAGTCTAGAGCTATAACTAAAGTGTCATATCAAAGAAGAATGACGGTGCTAAATTTACTTTGGTACACTTTGGAAATTATTTCATCAAAACTAATAGAAATCTTTAGTTAAAAATCGAGAAAAGCAGATGATTTTAGACAGATGTAGCTGAAATTAGAAATTTTATTTAAAAATTATAAAATCAGAAAAGACGAGATCCGTCTTTTTAATTTTGGAAAAAGTAAGAGCCAATCTCTGTCTTAATTGGTTAGTTTTAAAATACGATTCCCGTAAACCTCTGCTTCTTTAAAACTCGATACTAGAGAAAAACAGATGGTTTTGGGCGGTTATAGCTGAAATTAGAAATGTTATTTAAAAATTCTAAAACCAGAGAAGCGAGAGCCGTCTTTCTACTTTTATAAAAAGTTAATAGTCCATATATATCTTAATTATTTAATTTTTAAACACGATTCTCGTAAACCTCTGCAGCCATTAAACTCGCATAGCGCTACGGCCGCGAGGCGGCATTCGGTAACGTCGTTCGGGCTCAGGTAGACCGCCACCGGAGCCTTGCCTTGGCAAGGCAACCTTTTTTGTGTGAAAAAACATAACCTCTTTTGTGTGTAAAAGGTAGATATAGTACTTTCGCTGATGTCCGATGTTCACACTTTACATCTGTTTACTTGGAAATCAATCAATTTCCTTACTGATGGGTTATCAAATGGAATAATTACAAACTTTAAGGACTTGTAGGTTTACCATCTTTTTAAATGGAATTTACCGATTTACTTTAGAAACAACTTAACGCCAAGCTCTATCCAATGGCACTAAAATCATTACAATCTATTGAGAATTGTGGAGGAGTTCCTTGTACAAAACCGGTATCACGTATTAAATAATATGTAGGCCTATAGATGATTTTGTAAATCATTACTTATCTTTTTTAATTACTTAGTAATTTTTTACCTTTCTTGTCCTCAATAGCAATTTAGGTAATGTAATGGGCATTGTATACCGTGGCTGTACTGATACTAACCACCAATACTTAAATGATATTTTTGTCCATTATACGGAAGACTGCAAAGGTGCTTTGTAAAAAAAATTTTTGAATGTGTAAAAATGTGTTTTACCAATGTGTTTATGTAGGCCTATAGAGTTTTTTAGTCTGTGTATCCGACTGTAATTTTTTAGAGTTGTAAATAATAAACAATAAAAATAACTAAAGAGTTATAAAATGATGGTTTTTGTAATTTTATTTCAACGATTTAGCATCTATTAAATTTCTTAAGGTGTTTTACATCACAGTAACCACTGGCAGTTCCCAAAGAATAATGTGTTTCTAAATATAACCTTCCACGCTACATATAGAAACATGTTATATAATCAAATTTTACATGCATTAGGCTATTGGTTTCATGGGTTTATGAGATAATATTATAAGTTCACAGTTAATGGCCAGCTTAGTGTCACAATGTAAACTTAATTAGCTTTTAACAGTTATTAGCGAAATTTAAGATGTTTTTGGCGTATTTGTAGGAAGGGGGGAGGGGGTATAACCTTATGAAAATCTTGCCCCCCCAATCAGAATGCTGAAATGACGCCTATGATAGTAACAAAGGTTATGGTGCTATACTAACGTACAGTAGCTAACGCTGAAGTATAGTTTACTAAAGTACAACAAAAGTATCCAAATAAATAGCCTATCCCTATGTACAGTAAGTAATTTTAGCTGATTAAAGCTATTTGTTTTCTTATACTACACTTTCAAGGGTTTGAATCTAAGACTTAAATGCAAAGTTTAGTAGTTTCATGAATTTATTTTTGTATCCATTATTGGTAAATGTTCTATTTTATTTTTGAGAATTAACATAAATTTAGGGTTGCTCATGTTTAGTACATTCATACCCATACACGCTGAATAAGCGTACTCCCAGTGATGCCATTAAACATTTTGATGTTTTGTGAATAAAGTGATTTTTATTTGACTTAATTATACGCTCTGCAGAATATATACTACAGAACGGATATGATTGAATTTCAGAATAAACTCAATTAAATTAGTTTATTTCAGGATGTGCATTGAAAGTCCATTTGAACAATATTGGTCTAGGAATGCCATACCCAGGGCCGGTGCACCCATTAGGCGAAGTAAGCGACCGCCTAGGGCAGCACTTTTCGGGGGGATGGCAAAAAATGGAAAAAAATTATCTGTACTAAAATCAAATATTTTAAAAATCTAACGAAACACAAGTGACCAAATTATATAACAAAACAATTATTGTTGATAAATACTTTTTTAGTTTGTTGTTTAGTAAAGACTGTACCGCTGCCGCCCCTGGCACTGATTGCACCGCTATTTGAAACTGATTTGAGCGAGGTTTTACCTTACCCATTGTTAGTGCCGTGTGCAACAGTGTCTCCCCTATAAATCTCCCCCTTTCCCCGCACCGGCTGCACCTGTGTACAACGTACTTGTCAATGTGACATTGATAAAATCTAATCATCACATTGGGTTTATTAAATTAGTAAATCACATACTTAATGTTTTTCCTTTTTGTTAATGACATCAGGAGTCTATATTTAATTTTATGTTTGATGTACCGGTATCAGGTTTAGACCTATGGTTTATGATTTACAACGTAGACAATCTAGACTTGCTGTAAACTATTTAACCTGTCAATATGATAAAATGTTAAAGTATTATTTTATTTATTTCAATAATATTTTATTGTGTCAATTTTATTTGTTGTGAACTTTTCCATTTGGTTATATTGAAATTGGGTTAAGTAAAAAGTCGAGGATGAGTAAGATTAGTCATAAGTCAGAAGTGGGACAAATTCGTCCTTTTTATATTATGCCACCAGTAGCATCGTTATGCCGCACCAGTGAAAAAGGTGAATCCATTTTGGATTAATTCCCATAAGAGCAATGTTAAACCTTTTTCAGCCATTGGTCATATAACTTAATTTTTTTGTCCAATCGATGGTTTAGAATAAATTTAATTGAATCTATATACCTTTTGTTTGAACGTTTTAAAAGTTGCAAAACAATTTGATTTGTTCCTTAAATTAAAAAAAAAAAAAAAAAAAAAAACGGCTTGATTGAACCTTTATTTTGAGCTAAAAACCAAAAACCATAACCTTTATGATCACATATGAAGGAGTTATTGCGTTTCCCGTTTAACATTGCTCTTATGGGGAGTATAAACGGAATTGGGATAGACTCCAATGCTTTTGACAAACAGGAGTTTTGCTCCCCCATTTCAGCTGTAACTGCAAAAGAGGCATTGCCCCACGAAAACTGATCAATCCCGTGAGTTCTCGCATGGCACGGCATGCTACTTGCAGCGGCAATATGCTGCACTTCTCCAGTCTGTCAAGTCCCTTTATCGTATATAAGTCTTTTTGGTTTCACTGTTGACTTGTTGACGTGTTGACAAAGTAACTGTGAATGTGAAAAATAGAATAGATGGAAAAATAATATTATCTCATGCAAAATGATCTGCCGTGGAATGTAAATTATTGTAGATGTTTTATGAGGGTATTAGTAGGTTTGGGAAGGGGGAAAGGGGGCTGACAGGATAAATGTAACCTTTGCGTAGGGTGGCAAAAGTGCTAGCGCCGGCCCTCACCATACCTGCTTTGTTTAAAAGTCTGACTTTCCGAAAGAGAACTGAGAACACACCAGTGTATTGTTTGATTTACTAAACGATTACAAAATTACTCTTAAATTGAAAAAATGCATATTTAAAGTAATACAATGAAAAAAATTGGTTTTGTTAATAATGTATCGTGTAAAAACTTTGGAACAGTTTATCTCTTTTGAAGTATAATATTAAATTGTACAAGTTCAAAAAGTTACCTCTAACACTGGTACATATCCAGTACACTTTTATACACTTTAGTGTATTTTCATTAATTTTGTTAAAACTGAATTTTAGTTTTGTTAAAAGATTGTTTTTTTTTATAACTACAATGTAGTATTATAACTTTTTTTAACTACTGGGAGAATTAAAAAATTGGATTGTAGCAAAAAAACACTTTTTTGAAATTAAATCCAAACATATTTTTCCAAAATAAGTCTTTCTTGAAAGGAAATTCCCCTGAAACAAAGGATAACACTTTGGCATTGGCAAAAAGTAACTGGGAAGTAGGCATAGGCGTCATTTGGTGGGTGTATGGAGGGGGGGGGGGGGCAGTTGCCCTCCTAACAATATGGAAAATTTGTAAAAATTCAAATTTTACTACAAATATAATTTAAAAATGAAAGTTATGACTTGAATTAAGCTTCCTCTTGTGGCCTGCATTTGTTAAAGCACAATACTAAGGAAGAGGAGGTCTCATTGCTGGCGAAATATACTCATAAAAAAAATCTTGCCCCCCCAATAAAAACATTGAAATTACGCTGCTGGAAGTAGGTATCCGTATACTGTTGGTCATTGGCACGAAGGTACATAAAGAAGCGTTGTTTTATTTTCTTATTTACAAAATGGTTCATTGGACCTTGACCTTGTAATTCCGTTTAATTCACTATTATATTGAAAGTTATGACTAGGTTAGTTAGATAAGCCCAATAAATACATTTAAAACCTGAAGGAATATTTTATAATGGTAATTAAATTCTACTATGGTACTTGTAGGTTCTACGAACGGTTACTCATTCAAAACAAGGTTATGCCAAATGAACAGGACCTATGGCA
Organism: Neoaliturus tenellus; assembly: GCA_030545055.2. NCBI lineage: Eukaryota > Metazoa > Arthropoda > Insecta > Hemiptera > Cicadellidae > Neoaliturus > Neoaliturus tenellus. The sequence goes on from CM061535.1 coordinate 90,209,812, forward strand.
AATGAAGGTGAATTGGTAATGGGGATTCAGTAAAGGTAGCTACAATTTTTCTGTAATGTTAAACAGTCTCCACTTATAATCAATATCAGTTTAACCCTTTCTGTGCTAGAAAATATTTACATAAATAACAAAAAATCTGGGGTATTATCTAAGTAACACCTGAAAAGTGCTAGGGTTTCCAAGGCGGAGGAGGCGAGCGCATGAGAAAAAAAAAATCCTTAGAAAAGAAATATTCAACCCAAAAGTGCTAGAGAATGATATTTCAGATATCGATCACATGGAGAATCTAATGTTATCATTGGTGTTTTGAAATAACAATCAAGTCAACCGATACTCTTGTTTAAGTCTGCAGTATTGACGGCGAGCTATCAAAAATATTGGATCTAAACACTTTTTGAATGAGAGGCAAGATCCGATATATCACATCTTAGCACTTTTCGTGAATGTATATATGAATGTATGTGAATCATATCATTACTGTGATTTGATATGTCGTATCATACTCATGAAAGGTTTAAAAGGCTTAACTGAAAGGTTTAAAGGTTTAAAATGACTTAATGAAAGATTTAAGTCTAGGTAACAAACTGATATGAAAATTATATTGCAATTTAGTGTTATTTATTGTATGTCTCAACTTAATAACATTTTTATTTAATTCTAGTATTTTTAATTAATGACTAGTGTTCTAGTATGAGTAGTAAAATAAAAAAAGCTAGGGAGCTTGAGCGTCCAAACATTACAATAGATCCTCCTCATATACAAGGACTTCTCATGACTATTCCTCTGGGATACCCATGTTGTAAGTTTCTTTTAAAAGATCTGCAACTTCGCACATAGTCACTCCGTCTTCCTCAGAAAGCACTCTCTTTCGTACTACTCCATCGATTTCCTCTTCCACCACATACAATGTGAGTTTCTTGGGACCTTGTCTGTTCGGGTCTTCTGGCAGTCTCTGGCAACTTTCAGATGCTGGATCTTCATACTTGGAATAGAAGCTGTTATCCTCTGATAAAGTACCTGTGTTGACTTCTGAGTCGGGAGTTTCTTCAGTATCATTTAAATAATTATCTTCATTTGCAGGTTCATCATTTTGCATTTTCTCTTCTTCTACAGCACTAAATTTCTTTGACAGTTTTTGGTGTTTATAAGATTTTGGATATTGTGTTGTTGTTGTTTTCTCAGTTATCTCTTCGCTTTGAATATCAATAAACTCTTGGTCCTCAGACCCAAGCCCGACCGATGTCTCATTTCCTTCTTGTTCTTCCTCTTGCCCATCCTCTTGTAAGACAACCTCCACCAATTTATATTTCCTTTTTTTCGGATTGCCACCCAATGTTTCCTCCATTTCTTCACTTAGAATTTTTTCAACATTTTCATTTTCCTCGACGAGTTTCTTTTGAGTTGTTTTCTTCACAGTTTTGACAATTTTGTCAACATTTTCTGATCTGAGGTATTGCGGTTTTGTTCTTTTTAGTTTTGATTTGCTTGAATCAAATTTTTCAACTGGGTCTTCTTCAAAAATCTTCGACTTCTTGGTTTTTTGATAGTGCTTCGAGGTCTTAGTGTTGCCATCAGCGTGCTTTTTATCTTTTGGAGTAAATTTGATATTCTTTTTCACATCAGTCTTCTTTGTTTCATACTTTGAACTTTTGCTTATATATTCTTTCTCCTCTTCAAAGTTTTCGCTCCTCTGTGATCCAGTCTTTTTCACTTTGTCCAGTTTTATGCTCTCAGTATGCTTGTTTTTGTTTGTAATTTTTTGTTTCTCTTCTTGATACACCTTTCCAGTTTCAAGTTCTTTTCTAAAACAAAACAGTAAAATTATTGTTTTTTTTCTACATCAAAACAGTAAATGCTCCGGGACTTATTCATCCCCAGACATTGCTGCAGCATCTGAAAAATATTCATTGACGGCCAGGGGATTAGTCTTGACATCACGGTTTGCATTCTCTTTTGTTTGGAGTAGTTGCTTGTTTGAATTTGAGATCAAAGTTGGCTTCGCTGGTAACAAAACAGTAAAATTATTTTTTACAACATAATTACATTTAATTAAAAAGTTATTAATAAAATTTGTAAGAAAAAAACCCAATTACAGCGTCTTTCAAAAATAATTTTCAAACACTTTTAGTTGATTATGATTCAGTGAGTTCAATATTATTCACAGATATGATTTCGCACATTGTCAAGTTAATATGTTTGCCTAAGCTGATGAGGTGTGGGCCATTTGCAGTACCCCAGGACAATTATCTTTTGATAAAGTACGGAATAATGGAAAAATACCTTTGTTAGCCATAATTTCTCACTTACAAAATTATTAAATACAGGTAGGGTGAATGCACCAATACCTGACTAGTTAAGACTTTTTGAACTTTTAAAAAGTGCAGTATATAATTCATGAACGAATAAAATATGTTTGATGGTTTTTTTAAAAACTTTGATTGGTATATAATTTATGTTTTTTTGGAAACTTTAATTAGTATATTTAACTACAAATATTTTTACTTTTACCTGAAACGTCTTGGAGTAACTTTATTGGGGCATTATACAAAATTGTTCAAAATCGTCAATAACCAACCACTACTGCACCAGTTACCAACCACTATAAAATATGTATTTTACTGAGTTAATATATTGACTTTAATAATTTTATGAGCATGTTCAACAGACTAAATCATAGTTGAAGAAGCAAGATATAAAAATTTAAGTTGAAATAAAAAAAAGGCCTACTCAGATAGTGTTTAGTACCAAACTTGTCCTCGATATTAACCATATAATGGATTTTGGGATACGTCTATAATCTAATGAAATCATTTTCTAAATAGCATTTAACTATTGCCTATTAGTTATCTTTGAACTTATCCATGGTACACTCTAAATTATGGCAAAAGATACGGAAGATTTGGTGTTTTTGTGCTGCTCAACATCGTAGGTTTTAAAATATAAACAATTTGATTCCTATCAATATTGGAAGTGTCTTCAACATTTGAAAAACTACATATTTCTCGCCTCTTTTTGGCACAATATTATGGGAAATTCTATTAATACAAAGTTGTCTTTTAGTGACTTTCTCTTGAGTAAGAGTATAGTACAAGCGTTCTTGGTTCTAACATTGACTATAATACAGGGTGGTTGAAAAGTAACACCCCCCCCACCCTTAACTTTTTAACTATTTGAGATATTTTATCTCAAATAGTTAAAAAGTTAAAGGGGAGGTATTTTATCTCAAATAGTTAAAAATTTAAGAGGGGGGGGGGGTGTTACTTTTACTTTTGTAGTTACTTTTCAACCACCCTGTATACACTAATTAACACGTTCGCTGCAGCATATAAAATGTCGAAACTCAACCCCCACGCTGAACTACATTTACATTCGTCCAACGATAGCGCAAAATTAAAAACCTGTAGAATATATTCTAATCACAAGTAATCTAAAAGCTCAATACCCTTACCTACACGCTAATGCACCATATGTGTTTCCTTCTCAAACGCTAGAGGAAAAGCAGTCGCATTATCTTGTCATTGTCATATGTAACCGATCGGATACATCCACACCCGCGAAGGAACGCCTTTGTAACCGATCGGTTACATGCCGCAGCGAACGTGTTAACGTGAATAGACTTCTCATGGCAAAGGCGTGTTTACGGCGCGATCTTCCCCGGCAAATATGAAGTATGCCAAGTGCCTACTCTTTGGTTGCCAAAATTAAAAAGCTTCATTTTTTGCATGGAATGGTGTAAACAATATTCAAGACACTCATCAAATGACATTATACCTCTGAGAATGTTTACCTAAATCTTGAAAAAAATATTCTAATAATAATATTATGAAAGTAAACAAAGAATTTGGACCCATGTTGGATTATTTTTAGTTATATTTTGACTTTATACTTACTTTTTTCCTTGCTTTCTTCCGGCATCAATGGTATCAATGATGAACAGAAAAGTCACCAACAAAACTCCTAAAATCACCAACTTTCGAAACCTGAAATATAATTGATACATTGAAATGTTTTATATAGGGGGATGCATGCACTTAGCTCCATAGATTTAATTTTTTTTTTATTTCCTTCAATTAAACTTAGTCACACAATCTGGGAATAATAGATTTTTGGATAAAATTAATACTTAATGTAATGAAAAGTACAGTAGGCCTACTCTAGTTTGCTAAACTTAAAAGTTTAAGCTCCTCTAAAAATTCTCTGACCTTTTGGATTAAGTATGAGATTCTTTAAGATATAACTTTACTGATGGCTTACTCTAAACAATGGAAAATGCATTACATCTTCTTGCATGCATCATATACTCACTTTAATCCTATTATATCTTATTATTTATTATAATAAAGAGTCTTCAGTATTTTAAAACACAAGCAATGATTTGAAATAATACATTCGAAACATAAACATATTTATGATACATGTATTATTAATAATATTGAGGAGGCTTTTTCTGTTTATGAGGATGAACGGACAACCCTAAATTTATTTTTAAATTTAAAATAAAACTCATGTCAATAATGTATTAAAGACACACAAATCATACACCTAATAAAATTTTTGCATCATTTATAGGCTCTTACTCATTAGATAAACCCTTGACAGTAGTCTGAGAATATGATAGTAAGTTAGTAAAGAAACATAAAGTTTACTAGAACTGCCCTACTTTTGCAGTCAGCAGCTGATTGTTCACTAATTAATTTACAGTTTTTGCTTTTGGATTGGATCTGTCAGTTTCAATATTTCTAACTTATATTATTGTTATCACTTATTAAAAACACCTTTTTATTGTTATTAGTCTATACAAAATCTAGATTTCTGGTATTCGTCAGTTATATTTTACATATTTGTAAAATAACAAATTGCATTTGGAATATTATCAGTAGTGGGCAGGAAATAGAATTCAAATCCTTATTCAATGCCTGACGCATAAACGTTGGTTAAAAACAAACAACACAATCACCACTAAAACAGCCTCATCCAATGCATTTGTTATGAGGAATTTAATTACAGCTCATTAGTTTATTAATGCACAGAATGACTTCAATAAGGAAAAGACATCTACAAATTAAGTAAAAGATGTACTCTGAATGTTTGAAGTCGATATGAATCTTCCTTCGAAAGTTATCTTATTTGCCGTTGAAATCAGGTTTCATCAATACACTAAGGCACCAACACTCATGTACTGCTGGTTGCACGAGACGTGAGACAGTCCGCGCATGGGGGAGGGGAACAAGAGGGCTGGGAGGGGTATGGAGTAGGAGTGGGAGGGGCAGCCAACTGTGTACTAGCCTGGCTGCGCACATTCGCCAAATTGTCCTAGCTTTGATTTCCGTAACATATAACCATTAAACATGCTAGAAAAGCCACAAAGTAAAAATACAATACAGCTGAACCATAATTAAGAATAACGATAAACAGTTATTTATATTCAGTTGATTCAAATTCAATGTTTCACTGACTATTATTGAGTCAATGTTTTTAGGATGCATGTAGTGACTGGCACATGACAACAGCTAACAGCTGACTGACGGTGCTGCACTCTGGCGGCGTTTGGACGGGCATGCGCAAAAGCCTCTTTTGCTAGTGCGCATCTGATACACTGTCTCACGTCTCGTGCAACCACCTGTATGAGGATTTCACTCCTCTTTGATGCCATCCAATTACAACTGTTTACACGATTGTAGAGTATTTTGTTTAGTTTCGGTGTTCAGACAGACCCTCCTTAACTGTATGCTACATTGTAATGGTCTCTTTAGTAAATCTCTGACCACATCTTTCAAAGTGCCTCTTTGTTATTCCACTTATTAATTTTTTTTAAATCTCAAGCGCTTCAATATTTTGTTGGTTGTTTTCATATGGTATACTCTCTTCCCAAATTTAATAACTTTCAGGAATTAAATATGGAGTTTGGAGTTTTCGGAGGGCACTGTACATTCCTCTTTTAATTAAACCTCTTTGCAATAGACTAACTGGAAGAGGAATGTACTCTCCGAGAACTTCAGAATCAAGCCCTCTAGGTTAGTCCCTCGAGGGATGTGTAAAAAGTGAAGCATACAAAAATAAGTTACAAAATATGGAGAACTTGAGATGAATATAACAAATTTAATAAGTGACATGATAGATGACTATTAATATTTATAAAATATAATGCTCTCTAGTATATTTATGATAAGAGCCACTTTGAAAAGGGTGATTATAAATTTACCAAAGAGAGCATTATATTGCATAAACATTATTAGTCATCTGTTTCAATCCAAACTTAAACAAAATATCATTAAAATCCTGTAAATTGTAATAATATTAACAACCATAAAATGTATCATAGACAATTAATTGTTATGTTTGTAATTTTTTTATTTCAAACCGTGGATTGTATTTTACAAGAACACCCTGTACATAATATGGTAATGGCACTGAAACTGTATAGAATGATCAATAAGAAGAACAGTGTTTATAAAATTAGCAGCTGGTTTGCCAATAATGCTTAAGTTTTGTGTGAACCGTTAGCGTAGATGTTACTGCTACACATACTTTAGAATCATGGCAGCTATACCGAGAGTTCAAATACCCAATCTGCCTGAATTTTTTGTCATTAACGCAACCGATACTACAGCGACTCACTCCCTACCTTTAATAATATATTATACACATAGATCCTTAACTATATTTAGGTGGCCAAGAAAAAAGAGAAAAACGCTAACAACCACAAAAAATTAACACAACACATTTACCATTCATAGAATGGACCTTACTCAAAAACAACTGTACCAAGGAAATAACATCAAGCAGCTGTTTTTAAAAATATTTTTGTTTCACGTTAAACTTCATAATTTAGGAGATGAAGCGCTTAAAATTAAAACAATAATTATTGTAATTTAAAAATAAGAAGTCCTACTGATGGTTTTTTATTAATCTCTTTAAACATAATCAAAACACACAATTTAATTTTAAAACATCTTTATTAAGTTGTAGTGTTATTTAGAGATCAAATAATAAACATTGAAAACGTATGAATTAGAGTTCATTACACACATGAACAAAAAATATTCATAAACATACTCATAAACATATAAAGTAGAATTTAAGTGTCAATTATTAATATGAAAGTTTTATTCACTTTAGATTCATCAGAAAAACATACGCTTATTTTAATTTAGAACCTTTGAAAATGATATTTTACTAACGCAGGATCTACACATATAATAATTAAATTTTATGAAATATTTCAATTCGAAATACAGTGAAACCTTATATCGAACCTCAATACAGGGTGAGTTTTTAATGTCCCCCCCCCCTAATTTTTTCCGCATTTCTTAAGATATTGACTCCCAACCACCACCAAACATCATTGATTAGTTTATACTATTTTTTTATGTGGTTCACTTTTTTGGCCGCCATCTTGAATATTGGAATGAACTAAATTTTTTTTGTGTAGAACAAGATGCCGCAATCCGTTCATGATTATCTGTTTGGGTTCTCAAGATATTACAGGTTTTTAAAAACTAAATTTCAAAATAAAAAAATTCAAAAATCTCTGGTTTTATCCAATTTCTTTCTAAAGAATATCAACTTTTTATCACCAGATATCCCATAATTAAGAAGTACTTCATTTTGATGGGACTTTTTTGGCCGCCATCTTGGAATGAAATTACATTTTTTAAGGTAAGTGTAGGGTTGTGATCCATCATTTAAAAATATTTTTTTACGTTGAGTACGTTGCCCCAATCCGTTTCTCATGATCTGGTTTTGTTATAAAAATATTAGGGTTTTTTGTAAATTTATGTTACAAAATTGATAATATTTTTAGGACAAAAACAGATAATGAAAAACATATTGCAGCAGCGTAGTCAACACAAAAAAAACTTTAAAATGACGGGTCAAAACCCTACCTTTACATTAAAAAAATTTAATTTCATTCCAAGATGGCGGATCCAAGATGGCAACCAAAAATTTAAGTCCCATCAAAATGAAGTACTTCTTAATCATGGGATATCTGGTAATAAAAAGTTGATATTCTTTAGAAATAAATTATGTAAAACCAGAGATTTTCGAATTTTTTTATTTTGAAATTTAGTTTTAAAAAACCTGTAATATCTCGAGAACCAAAACAGATAATAAAAAATGGATTGCGGCGTCTTGTTCTACGCAAAAAATCACTTTGAAATGATGGGTCATAACCCTACCTTTACATTAAAAAAATTTAGTTCATTCCAATATGACGGCCAAAAAAGTGAACTATGTCAAAAAATAGTATAAACTAATCAATGATGTTTGGTGGTGGTTGGGAGTCAATATCTTAAAAAATGCAAAAGAAATTAGGGGGGGGGGCATTAAAAACTCACCCTGTATATCAAAATCCTCGAGTAGCAAAGTTTTCTCATTCACCTTGAACCTGCCTATTAATCGAATGCTATTTCTACCTCAATATATCGCCAGATTAGCCAGGATAATCTCAATTTAACCATTTTTTGTAGCTCCAATGCAAGATCTAAACACCTCTACTTATCCAAGTTATTACTGCAAATACTCAACATATGAAAATTAAAAAAAGAATGGCAAATTGAATCATTGAACTCATCCATTTTCTTAAGACATATTGCTTTTTGCCATGCCTTGTGTTCGCAGTGCTGTTTTTGTTTCCAGTGTTTCCTGGTTATCTTATTGTGTTAGTGTTGTTCTATTCATTACAAACGTGTTGGTTAGCATTTTGTTTAAGTACTAATTTTACAACCCCATCTTTACTATGTGTAAGAGTACAAATGTGTAGATGATTCCAGTTTCAAGAACTTTTAAACATTGTGTAGGAATATTTACCTTAAATTGACTTAGTTCTTGAGTTGATGTTTTCTCTCCTATGTACATTTCACAGCAGGTGCGGCATCTTCAGGGAGATTCTTCTTAAACTACATTAATAATACTAACACATTATATACAAAATTTACAGAGTGTTGTGAACTTTTAAACTAATAAGAAGAACTCTGAAAATTTTGTATATAATGTGTTAGTATTATTAATGTAGTTTAAGAAGAATCTCCCTGAAGATGCCGCACCTGCGGTGAAATGTACATAGGAGAGAAAACATCAACTCACGAACTTAGGCAATTTAAGGTAAATATTCCTACACAAAGTACAAATGTCTTCTAATCCCGATCAGTGCTTATTTGTGTGTTTGCAGCTCTGTTTTATTTTCGCGGCACCATTTGTAGTGATTGTCCTGATCAGCTGTGATAAAAATTCAATTTAAAGGTTTATAAAACAACTTTGTCATGGTGAACTGTTATTCTTTTGTGCAATAACAAAATGTTGGTTATGTAATCACAGTAAAACCGTTTGTAAATGTGTCCAGTTTCAAGAAATTTTAAACATTGTGTAAGATATTTAACTTAAATTTCCTACAATCTTGAGTTGGTGTTGTGTCTCCTATGTACATTTCACCACAGGTGCAACATCTTCAGGGAGATTTTACTTAAATTTAAGTAAACTTTAAATAAACACCAACTCAAGAACTTAGGCAATTTAAGGTAAAAGGTTAAGTTAAGGGAAAAGGTTTAGGCAATTTATCTTACACAAAGTAAAACCGTATTAATTCTTCGATTGCTAGGCTTATTGGACATAAGTATTGGGGTATTATGAGGTAGTCGTGAACTGCAGTACGGTGTATTAAAGTTGATCAAAAATAACCTTGATATAACGAACCTCAGTATATCGAAGACCTTGATATTACGAAGTTTTTTAATTCCCCTTTAGGTTCGATATATCGAGGTTCTACTATATTTAAATTGAACTTATTATACTCCTATAACACATTTACCTTAAATTTATTGATGATTTTCAAGTATAAAATAAATTTCACTGTTGTCAGTATTTTCTATACTAAATGAAATTATTAACTTTAAATTTAATAGAAAAGCCAAACAACTTACAACACTTCAATAGTTTATGACTAACTGATGAATGCTCACAAAGGCTGCAGTCATGAAATCATTTTATGTATCAGACTATAATTTTATATTTTTCTCCATCTTCCAATTCTTCAATAATTTTGATTTCCATTAAACTATATGACATGTTTGTAGCAATTTCTTTTAGCAAAAATCTTTAACTTAAAATTTATTTTGTTTACTGAGAATTTAAAGTGGAATCCCACCTTAAGAGTGGATATAATTTAATAACAAAAATATTCACCCCTTTTTTTGTTTATTTGTCAATACCATACAATCAATGGAATGAGAAATCAAAAGTCAAAGTCAAGTCATAGTCAAAGTAAAAAATATCTTTATTATACAATTCTTCAAGAATTACAATAGTGTCAAGTGGTTTGGTTTAACACTTCTAGGGAAAATCCCTAAAACATCCAAACCTCCAAACTGAGAGGGAATCGAATCCAAGACCTCTTGAACCTAAGTCCAAGTTTGTTATTACCTTTGGGCGATCAATGAGTCTACAATTATTTATGGACATGACCAATAAGTCTACAATTATTTATGGCCATTTGTTCACCCAAAAAAGAACAAATACACGTTAAAAACTCTCTGACCTAGAGTGAAAAAAGTAATCAAAAAGTGTGAATCTGTTCTATACAAGTTGTTTAATAACCTAAATATTTTTGCTAAATTGATTTGGAAACCAGATTAATGGCATATTATGCATACTTATATTCAATCAAGCTGTATGGTATAGAGATGTTGGGGAGCTTCAACACATGCCACAAATGTTTTTTAAAAGCAAAAGAAAATGTTAAGAATAATAACTTTTTAGGCCATAGACTAGTATCTTGTAGACCACTAAAAAATTTAAACTAATGACTCTTCCATCTCTCTTTGTATTTTATGAAAATCTTCATTGTTTTTAGAAAGGAATTTTGATAAGATTAGCAGGGAGGAACATAAACACAAGGAAAAAAAAAAAACTATTTTCAGTTTAAAATACGTTGCTTGTGCCTGTTTGAATGGTTTTATTCTTTTACAAGAATCAAATTGTTTAATAACCTCTCACTAGTATTGAAACCCAAAATTTGTTAGAGTATACAGTACTTTTAAAAGTTCCCATAAGGAATAATTGATTACAAAATGTTTTTATAGTTTTAAATTCATTTTTCTCTTAAGTGGACTGTTATATTATTATTTTTGAGATATCGTACACTTCTTTATTTATTTTTTTAACAGAGGTTGATAAGGGTTTATTTTCTGTCAGACTATTTAAGTATTTTAAAAATTTACAATGAGTGGGCTAACTAATTCAACATTATTTTTTTACATTGTTTAATTTGGTATAGGTTAGTTACTATACATATTAAACAATGTCACCTGTTCTGTTAGCTCTGCTATGTCAAAACCTAGTATGTGTAAATGAAGACTTTTGATTTAATAAAGGAATAATTGCTTTGACTACAACACCAAGCAATTTTGTGTTACAAATTAAGGAAGCTATTACTGCAGGCACAAGTTGTTCATTCTCAATCCAACATGATTAGACAGATTAAATACAAATTATGAGAGTACGAAAGGCTTATGGAAAATGATTGGTTATACTCTAGTGATATGATAAGGGGCTTACATATTTAAGCTAATTTCATTAGATTAAGCAAACAAAACATACTACTCAGTAAAAAAACACTGGGAAAAATAAGAAAACTGTACCTATCTGAATACCTGTTGGTATAAAGAAATGATATAGTGTGTAATTATTTAATATAAATACTAACAATATAAATTAGTTTCTTTTTTAGGAAGTATTGAAGATCCCTGTGGTCCAAAATATTTAATGGTACCCAAAACAACTTTGAATGAATTTTCAAAAATTTTTGGTTTTTATGACATTATGATATATTTTCAGTTTTTATACCATATTCAAGTTGTTTAACCTGTTTTTGAAACTATTCATGAACATAATCAAATTCTCAATAAAATTCCAGATTAACATTCATTAATTAATTAAAGATTCATTTTGACTTTTCCAAATAATATTAATTAAGTTTGTTTGAGATCATAACTCATGCAGTAGAAGTTGACCTCTAAAAAAAGTAATAAAACTGCTTTAAACACAAAGTTGATTACTTTGCCGAAATACAGTGGAGCCCTGCTAATCTGAACTGTTTGAAACCAGATCTTATTTGGTTTAGCGAATTTTTGGAATAGATGAACTCATAAATAAAATAATGCATGGGAAATGATTTGTTTACTTGAACGGGGGTGTATATATGATATTGCACTGAATAGGGATCAGACAGCAGAAAGAAGCGTTTTCTAGTTATCGGAATGTGTAAATAACGGAAAATACCATTGAAACATAGTAGTAAAGTTTGGCAAAAATCGAACCACAGAAAATGGAGAATTGAAATAGCATCTAAACGACTTTAAACATGTAATACCTATGAACGGGACACCTCCTTTTTTTAGGTAAGGAATAAATTGTATTTATTTGGCCAAAATGTATTTTGTATATGGAGATTTTGGGAATAGTATAACCCTACTATGGTTCCTTATGTTCCTATTGTGATGGCACAAAAGAATAAATAATTTGAACTTCATGTTTGACACACATACAAACAAAAACATAATTAATTGTTGATGATATTGTCAAACTGTAAAAAACGTTTGACATTAAAATGACACAAATAATTTAATGAAATTGAACATACACACATGGCCATAAATAACTAATAATATCAATTTCTGTTCTTTAAATATTAATTGTATGTCCAACTTTTTAGGATAAAGCATTTTATGTTATATATTGCCAGCCAGCATCAGCAATGTTTTTATTTTTTTGTATGTGTGTGCCCTGGAAATACAATAACTGATTCTAAAATGTCATCATAAATCAGGTAAGAATTTACAGGAAGGTAAGAAACCTGTTTTAGTTCAATACAACAACTCAGGAGGAATTTTTGTGTGGATCAATTATTTTTCTAACCATGAAATTTAATTTAATGTATAAAAAAAAAATAAGTTTAAATATTATTTGGTGACACCAAACTGTTAAACAACTGAATCAATTAACAATGGCATTAATACTACATTGGTAATTTTGTTTACTTAATTAAAATTATAGTTTATGATAATTCTTATTGTAGACAAGTTGTAAGGTATTTTCAGTTTTAAAATGGCTTAAGTAGGAAAAGCACAACCATCCCTGTGAACTCACTGTATGAAGGGATATTTTTATGAAATGGATCTGAAAATAGAATATAAAATGACTTCAACCTATTTTATACATGCAAAGTATTTAGGTTTGGGCCAATTAATAAATTGATCTTATAAAGGCAGACAAGGTACAGAAAATCTTACTCTCAAATCGACAAGTTTGAATCACACCACTGGCTTGGAAAGTATAAGTAGTATACTTGTACTAAGCACTAGAAATATTAATCGTATTTTTCTCCAAAATGATAATCTCCATCTTTATTCAGTATATACAACATTTGATCAAAATAAATCTTTATGAACCCTATACCAGTATTCATTTCAGTAAACAGAAGAATAACAAAGCCAAAAGGATATAAATTGTAAATTAATTACCTCTCAATAAACCGAAGTTATTAGTCTTTAATATAAAAATAACGGTAACTCGTAATTTCAAATCACTCACTAATTATTTATGTGTATAACATAACACTTTTGGTTGGGGTTGGGGGGGGGGGGGGGGGGGGGTGCAGACATTTTTTATGATTAAGTGACCAGAATATTTTTTGTGACTATTATCCTATGGATGAGAGGGCCAAATCTTTTTATTATTATTATTTTATTTTATGGCCAGCTTTTGACCACTTAAGTCAATATAATGGTCAGGTTCTTTATATCTTTTCATTGATAAAAAACATGGAAATAAATTGGTAAGAAAATGAATTGATTAATTTCATTGGGACTAGTGTCTGTAATTTTGACTTCAGCACAAGAGATCTATTAAGAATTTTAATAGATCTCCTTATCTTTCAGAAGCTTGTAATATTTTTCCCTTCCTCATCATCCAAATTGCTTATATTTTAAAGATGTATTATATACAGTAGACTCCCTCTTAACCGGCCACCTTTTAACCGGTCTCCGCTTTAACCGGCCTACTCTGACACAAAATAACATCTTTTTAACCGGCCATTTTTATCTCAATATCGCTTCAACCGGCCGCGTTTCGCCGGAAACCAAGTTCTGTTATCTAATGTATCACTCAATTCAACTTTATTTCATATTGACGTTCTCAAACCAATTAAACTATAACGTCCTGGGCGGAAGTGACTGCCACCGGAAGTCAATGCGTTTGGACCTACTATCCAGTAGACCACAATAAAGAAACAAATTATTTAGTGTAGGTTTGTTGTGGATTTCATGGGTGGTGGATATAGCTATAAACCATATACAGTAATGTAGTTAAGGATGTTTTTCAAGTAATAATTATATTAATGTCATATAAAATTGTGGGATGGCGTTCTTAAATGAACATCGGTTTAACCGGCCAATTCATTATCCGGCCGCGGCCTGGTCCTGAGATGGCCGGTTAAAAGGGAGTCTACTGTAGTCAATTTTAAAAGTGAAAATTATTTATTCCAATTTTTGATGGTAGATTAATATAAATTGTGTACCTAAAGAATTTAAATTGGAGAAAATTAATTTCTTATCCCCACAATGAAAACACCAAACAAACAAAATGTACATCTTAAACTGTGATTCTGGTGCTGTACCTGTCTATCTAACGTACAAAAATAATTTAACAATTCCTACATGGAAATGATGTGTTTTTATATGAACCTTAAATTTCTTGAGTAATGTTCTTACAGAAAGTTATTATTTTAATCGATATTGGGTCAAATAATGAGTTTTATTTTTACTAAATTACCATGTGAACCAAACTATTAACCTCAATACCAAAACAATTTGGATTAATTTTCAAGTTCCAGTAATGTTTATGTAGAGCATAAGGTATATAGCTTTGTACATATTTTAGTAGTCCACTGTTTTTTATAGAGACCAATCCAAAGGAATTTAAATCACAATATCATAATTGTATCAACTCACCCCTTCATTTTGCAGTTCTGAGCCAAGACTGTCCTGGTAATGCGGTCCGTGCAGGTCTGTTCACTTATATCACCTCAGGTAGGCCTACTTGAACCTTGATCCTGTTATCAGATGGTTCTCTAACTAGCCCGCCCGACTTCTCAACTGCCTCCAAACTTTAGTGGGCCCAAACATATCTCGGAGGAAAGTAGTCATGTAAATAAGGAAGTTAACGTATTTGTGGTCTGCAAGAGTAAATTCTTCGCAGTGTAAACTCAGATTAAAGTATCTTTGGAGTAACCCTTGATACGATAATAAAAATATTTTGATTGTTTCAAACAATTTGGAGTTTTCAGAAAAGCGGGAACTTTGCCTTGTTTCCAATTGAGAATTCTAAGGAGTGTTACTGACAAAAAATAAAAATAAATGGTTTACCAAGGTTTATTTTCATCAGTTGTTTAGCATGAGATTGAATTTTGGAGGCAAGTTTCTTATCATCTCAAAGTTTTCAAAAGCCAGGTGTACCTAAGAAATTGAAATTCAACGAATAAGGGAAGCTCATGTAAGCATTTTTTCAGAAGTTTAAAATACTCACTGTTCCTAAGGCTTGATATTTAAAAATGTCTTATTTGTTAATAATAATTTCAAACTTTGTTTCCATGAAAAATTTAATCATAATTATAATACAAGACCCAAAAATAATTTTCAATATCCAAGACGCATCTGAGTCTTGTAGAGATAACTCTCTGTGTATAAACTTTCTCAAAGAAATTATATTAGAACCTACAGTCTAAGACAACCCTAGAAGAGTTTATTTTACAAAAACAAATTATTCAATAGAAGAATTCTTCAATTAAGTAAGACAATGTAATTTACTCAAATTTCATTTATTAAAATTTCTTTGTTATTTTTGTTGTAATTTGTTTTTTTTTGTTATTTTTGTTGTAAACTGCAAACATGTTTTAGGTTTTTTTTTTAATTTGCCTCATTGTATGATTATCTTTAAGATTAGTTTTAAGATTCATGTATTACCAATGTTGTCTGTTCTTTCTAGCTGCGCTAGAGGAAACGGCTTGACGACAATAAAGTGATTTTGATTTGATATGCATTACTCTTCAAGAGTAATTTAATTACTGATTTTAATTACTGGACAGGCACATATACAGGACGCAGTCACCGTTCAGTTAAATGACTTGCCATGCCCATTCGGTAAATTAAATTGATCTAAAGCCTGTTTATCGGTCTATAGGAATGTGTGACACATATGTGTGTTGCTTGGTCTCTGGGTATGACCTCAGTTTTTATTTTTTACAGATTTTCAAAGTTGGCCATCTTGTCTGCTCACATTTTGCCATTAGTATTTGTTTACTATACATTCCACATAACGTTGTTATTGTGTGACACATTGTCCTATTTTAGTATTTTTTAGTGTAGTAAAACTATTTTTCATTTATTTCTCAGTCATCCAACTCAGGTCACGTATGTGGGACAGTAGGTCTATCGCATACAAACTTAGTATAAAATATTACAGTAGACCGATGTCACACATGTAAAGCAATAAAAATGCTAAAAATAGCACTCAAATAATATTTTCTTGCAACTTTTATCAGTAAATATATATATTGCACTTAAAATGATATAAAAATACCAAAAAAAATTTGGTCTCTGGGCTGCTGTTGGTCACAATGACTCGGTCTGTGGTGAGAGTTTTGAGTACTAGGCTCGGTCTGCTGGGAACTCCTGGTGACCTGGATTCCCGGCCGTCGGTAGCCAACGTGTTAAGCCCGATTTAATTTACAATACATTAAATATTCATTTAATGTGCATTTATGCAGTGTCTGATAATTGAAAGAGTGACGGTTAGTCAAAATCCTACTGTATTTGAATAACTACCGGTACTTGAGCTACTGAATATTAAAATACCGGATAGTACAAATATATTTTGAAAAAAGGCAGGATGGAAAAAATTTTTACAATGAAATAATGTTGGTTCAACCTCTTGAATTTGTTCTAACTAAACTTTTAGTATGGTGGGAAGTTTAAAAGGGAGAGAGTGGGGGAGTTTAAAATAAAAATAATTCTTCGATAACACTGGAATTTTATCTTAATTACTCTCTCAGAACCAGGTATGAGTTGTTATCTAGACTGATTAGGTCTGTTTAATATTGGATAGAGCCACAGAAGACGTGGTTCAATAGAATACGGACACGTAGTAATTTATAATCCGAGATAATGAATAATCCTTTTGTCTCATTATAACACTATTTGCTTAGGTGGGGATTAGTTTTTCCAAACAACTCACTGGATGGATCTAAGCAGAAGAATACTTAAAAATAGAGTGAAAGCCACATCATCAGAACAGGTTTATTAATCAATAAATGATTTTTGATTGTGATGAGAAATTTGATTTAAATCTTAGTTTATTCCTCCCTGTTAATTGATTTTCATCTTATATGCCAATAATAATTTATTTCTTCATGGAGATTTATTTTAATCAGATTTAAAATTAAGTATGAGGTGTACATTTTTTTATTGAAAGTAGCTTTTTTTGTGGAATTGCTAGAAATTGTAGATGTTTGAAATGACAGTAAAGATGTCATAAATATTACAGTAAATATTTATATTACTGTAATATATTACAGTAAATAAATAATTACAGTAAATATTTATATTACTGTATTTATATTACAGTCATTGATGACAGTAAATATTACAGTATTTACAACTAGCTTAGTAGTAAAAGAAAATTCACTGATATCTGTCTTTCATAAGCGACAGATTCTTTTTTCAAAACAGATTTCTTAAAAAAAAAAAAAAAAAAAAAAAAAAAAAAAAACTGAAGTGCAATGTTCATGCGAAGGTGTAGGTTAAGTTTCTTTAGAGAAGTTTATTTTAAATAAATTTGTTGTAAATGTTAATCTAGTAATTTCTCCTAAAATTTAAAGCAGGCTAATATAAATATAAATTATGTCAATTTTGATGAAAAAAAATATATATATGCCACTTCAATTCATATTAAAGATTTAATATTTAACACCCTTTTAGTTGGTACAAATGGAATGAAAAACTGAATAAAATGCATTTCTATATATACAACTACAGTTTGACGTTGTTAAAGGTGTAGCGGTTTAACCGGCTAGTTCGGTATCTGGTCGTTGTGGTCCCAAGGTGGCTGGTTATGAGAGTCTACTTATCTCAATGTATCCTGACAATAAAACATCATAGGGGTTGATGTCAGGGATTTCGGAAGCCAGTATAAAAGTGTTCTATCATTCGAATAGCATGATTGAGGTATCTGTCGTAGCGGATTGGGAGGCTTAGCCCTCGTACCCAAATGTTAATTTGGAGGTGCACCATGAAATTTTGGAATAATATGCAAGAAATTCTGGTCCAATTTCGGAAGCAGCCATTTTGTTGTCACATTAAAAAATTCCAGTTTAATACGAAAACAGCCCTGTCGCAGCATACTTGCATACTCAGCGAATTTAATACGGAATTTTGTTATATCTTCTATTTCCCGATAAAAATCATGGGTGTGGGGGGAGGGGTAGGTTTTCATATGGGTTTTGTAAGTAAATATAAGTTGCATCCTACCTAGTGAATGTTCATAACAAATTTTATCAAGTTATTGTATTTTTTTAAATTTTCCCCATAAACCCTATAGGTGAGTACATAATCAGAAATCAGAAATCATAAATCAGAAATTAGAAATGTTTATTGCCATTAAATACATTGTTTGTACAATAGGCAAAGTCATATAATACAGGCAAAAAAACATACCCAGTCAAATTAAATAAGTAAACAACTAAATAATCTAGGCTACAAAATCAATTAACAGCATACAAGTGATTGGAATGTGCATAGGTTTGCTGTCATAGGGCATTGTAAGCAAATATAAGTTAAACCCTTCCTAATGAGTGTGCATAATAAAATATGTCAATAAATAAGCAAGATAGAAGGTTTTATTGATTTCCCATAACAATAACATGGAAAACTTGTTTTTGGATTTTCTTCATAACCATTTAAGGCAAATTAAAAATTCACAATACTAAATTATGCTTGTTTTCTAAACGAACCTGAAGAATGCTGGCTTACACCTCTGTACCAAATTTTGTTGAAATCAGAGGTTCCGTTCGAGAGTTATTGTGTTAACGGACACTCACACACACATATATATATATATATATATATATATTACATGAATATGAACGAACGGTGTTTTTGGCTTCTAGGGAACTCAAAATGAAAAAGTATCATGGTCCTGGGCTGAGGTCTTACAGTGATTACTACCGTAATAGTGTAATCCCTATATCTAGATAAATAGCCTACTAGTAATACTGTAATAGCATAAAGTGACTCAATGTCCATCATGACACAAGAGGTTCCCATATTGAACATTTTATTACGCATCGAAATGAAACAATTAATTGAGTTCTTCTTTTTTTACCAGGGGTACCAAAAATGGTCTTAAAAAACATAATGATCTATTATTATTTATAATTTTCAGTATGCATATCAATTTTACTAACCCTGTAAAATAATTTCAGAAGGCATTTTCTACAGTATCTATAGAAATATTTTAGTTCAGTTGCTTTAAATGATTGATACAAAGTGGTGATTAATGTTTGTGATAACCTCTTCAATAATATTACCTCAGCAACAACAAATTTAACACAAAGTTGACAAGCTTCTCAGTTGAAGAGCACTGTGGCAAGTCATGTAAACAGACCTATTAATGTTTTTACTTGATTTCCCTTATTTGTTTTTTACTTGAAGCGTACAAATTTGTATGTTTGTGTCTTAAGGTTAATAGTATTTAATAGTTTCCTGAGTTAAATACTATTGGCTCTCCCGTGTTTTACAGCAAAACTGAAAATTAGTAATCAGTGACTCTTGACAGTGTAATTTAACTTTACTAAATTTCATATCCATTTTCCATAACTTGTAGTAAATACCAAAAGAAAATGAAACCTTCAAAATAGAAAATGACGAGTAATTACAGTTACTGGTAGAAACATGTTTAAATATAATGCATTCTATGACTGATACAATAAGAAATATTTTCAGTCTTATAATGGTGCAAAAACATTAAGACATGTTGCAACATGCAACAGAACTTGTAACATGTAAAAGAAGATGGAGGTGTGGGGTTTAGTAATTTATCATATAAATTATTACTCACCGTCAAAGCAATTCAAGTTATGTTAATCCTTATTGGGCAATTGTTTCGCCCCTCTTCATAGCAGCATCATCAACACACTTTGGATTGAGGTTAAAACGTAATTGAACCATCAGTTCTCGTCATTAAAACACGTAAAACCCATAAACAACAAATGAAACACAAACACAAGACAATTACATTTAAAATAAACATTAATACCGCACCAGCCAGTATTAATGTTTATTTTAAATGTATTTTGCCTTGTGTCCTTATCTAATTTGTTGTTTATGTGTTTAAATGAGGTTAAATTAAACGATTGAGCAGAGGAAAATAAAACGTAATTTAAAAAAGTTTGTATAGAATTTAAATTGAACCAGATGTTTATTTTGAAATTGAATCTATAATGATCACTAATTTCAAGAATTTTATTTGTCTATGTTACAAGAAGAATAGGTTCATCAAACTTTCAAACACAATTAATAACTTTAAAACACCAAAAATGTCCAAATTCTAGAATAATCAGAACTGAAACTATCTTGAACACAGTAAAATTAGCCAGCAATTTCCAAAATACATTCACATTGAATGTATTCCTTCCAGACTTATTAAAATTATCACCAAAGATCCAGCGCCAAAGTTTATACTTAAATCACCACCAGAGAGTTCTGAAACCATTAAAAAACTTATCTTTCAAAGATGCGTCTTCAATATCACACCTGATTGTATATTTTATTATTGAAGTAAATTTGAGAAATTATATTTACAGGGGCTAATGCCTAAACAGCAGTGATCTTTTAAGGGCAGAGATCTTTGACGATACCTATACTAGTTACCTCCCAGACATTGCTGATCAAATGTCAAATATGGTTCTTGAATCTTTGGCCTGGTACTAAAACATATTTCTACCTTTCGATCACTAGCATTGCTAACCCAAAGGCTGGTATGGCGAGTTTGTGCAATGAATAACATTAGCAACACAATAAAAATATAATCTATAAATAAACTCCCAAACTCTATCTAATATGAACCAAAACAGATTGCCGAGTTTATGAAATTGCCAGATAATCAAGAACGGTATTGAAAAAAAAAGTATCAGTTTAATAATAAATACTTTGATTTATCCCTTAAATGTAAAAGATCTCTGCCTAGTTTATGGGACTCAACTGTACTTAATTTGATATTTCTATTTTTTAACAATACTCTCCATTGAAGTATATACGTGATGTGATGCTCTACGTAAAGTCGTTGTCAGGAGATTGGTACATAAAAACACTAACACAAAAGTTACAAAACACAGAGTAGACTTGACACACATAACACGATAACACACAAAAGTTTATTCCACGAAATGTCATGTTATTGTGTTATGTGTATGACGTCTACTCTGTGTTTTGTAACTTTTGTGTTAGTGTTTCTATGTACCAATCTTCTGACAATGACTCAATCATCACATCACATATATACTTCAATAATGAGTGTTACCCAAAAACAAGTATTTTTACATAAATATACTCCTCACCAAAAAAATTCAATGCCAGTTCGAAATCAACTGTGCTAAACGTTTAAAAATTACTAAGTATTTAGAGTATTTTTTAAACACTCATAAAAAAATTGACTATACCAAAAATATGAGAGCAAATTTCTATAATGACTTAACAGTTGAACTTGAAAGGAAAATAAACTCAAAAATACTTTACAATATTTATGTCTATAATTTATTTTCGATAACATCATAGGCACAATTAAATAGCTTGCTTTCACAAGCAGTACAAGATAACGTTCTACCACAGTATGGCCGATAATCAATTTATAATCAACAATATAAAAATAAGAATGACCTTAACACTAGTATCATACATGCACACTTGTCGTCCGACAAAACTCAATCACAGATGCTGAATGCTCTGACGGTAAGGTTGATCTCTGTTTGACAGGAAACTATAAATAATTGTGATTCTGTTATGATGTATACCTTACCACAGAAATGTTTCTTGGATTACTATACAATGAAGAAAGAAACATCTTGAAAAGAAAGTAACCATGAGTATGAAATGTGACTAACAAAAGTACTATCCATTTGACACTATTTGTAATTAAATATAGTATTAATGCATTAACAATTTAAATCTTTGAAAGTCACGGGTGCTTTAAAAAATATTACAAGACCTCAAAATACGGTTTTAACAGGCTGAAATCATTCAAGCTTAATTGAGTGATTATCATGAGGAACTATGAAAAATATGAAACAAAGCTATTTGCAACAATAATACAACCCCATAACTCCATATTGCAACGCAACCTTACACTAACATAAATTATAAAATTAATAAAGGCTATAAAAATATTCAGATATTGTGTAGCATAGTTGTGTTAGTTGGCTTGTGCCTTAATAGTAAAATATTCATAATCTGCTCCAGTCTTAAAGTGTCCAAAATTTTCTTAACCTTTGTTAAAAAATGGTGTGAACATTCACCCCAAGAATTTATTTTTATACTATACATTATCAACATTTGACTTAATAATAGAACCATTTAATACAAACTATTTTTAAAATGTTAAAAAACTGTAGTAAGAAACCGCTAAAAACACATACAGAAACAAAATAATTTGTCATCTAACATAATTTATTAACGGAATAAAATTTTTTTTTGATTCAAACATTTGATTAACTCCTTTACACATAAGAGCAAATAATTATGAACACTTTAAATTTTAAGCGAGAAAAAAACATAAAAAAATCCCTTTATTTGTGGTACATGCATGGGGGAACTACCACTGCCTGTTTTGGGGGGGAGGTTGCTGCCCCTGCTGCGGAGGGTATTGTTGGGGGTACTGCGGGGGATACTGGGGCGGTGGGTACCCCGGGTACTGCTGAGGCGGGGCTTGGTATCCTGCAACAGAAATGGTCAATTTGGGGTCAGTGATCAAACTAATTCATTAGTCATTACAACAATTTGTCAGATTTTTTTTTAAGAATAAACCTTTCAGATTACACTTAATCTTTAAGGGTGTAAGGAAGCGAGCTGAGTCTGGTGTTGGGGGCAGTTCCCTGAATGTCGCTACTCGCCGCCAGAGTCGCACAGGTGCCCTGCCCTACTCGTCCACACGTTTTACAGTTTTTTTCCCATTTCCTGTAAAAAGTATATTGACTAAATCTGTTAAGTTTTTAGGGTTTTGTATTACCGCCTGTTGGTCTTCAAAATGTTATAATTTTAAAATAAATTGAATTTAAATTTAAGCTGATAAAAATCATTTTTTAGTGATTTTCAAAATAATTTTTTCTTGAAATTAAATTGAATTTAGTTTTTAAAGAGGAAATAATCTCATACACTACCGAAATTTCAGCTCTGTAGACGAAATAGGTTTCTTGTGAGAGTGGCAGAAAAATACACAGATTTCAGTACTTATGACTTACATAGCCTTTAAAGTAGTGGTCCAAAATAAAAGATTAAAATTATATGTCATAGTTACAACATAAGAAGTAGTTTAAGGCAAAGCAATCTGTGCATGCACAAATTTAAGGGTGTTTTTCAGCGAGCCAAGTCTAGCAGCAGGGACAATAGTTTCAAAGAAGCCTATAGATGCCACCAGTGGCACGCTACAATAACACTTTCAATAGGCGAAGCTGCGTGTATAGCCTGCTCGCCCGCGAAAGGCATTTTCCAAAAACAAGGCACAACAATTTAGGTAAAAATAAAATATATTGATTTGAAAACAATTACAAGTAGATCATAGTATATCATCGCATTTTGATTGGTTTTTCATTACAAAAAATTTTATTTAAGGTTTTATATTTTTATTGAGAGCAATTTGATATTTGTATAGCTATGGAATGAAAATATAATGTAATTCTTAAGCATAACTTACAATAAATAACTGCAAAACTTCATTACTGTCTTCTTAATGGTTTGTTCTAAATCGAACCAACTTTTGACAAAATGGTCACATTCAAGGCCCATAACTCCCAAATGTTTTGTCATCATCACTAATAAACTATACATTCTAAATTCTAGTTTTTACCCAATTTAGTGAAAATAAAATTTTTACGATGAATTTTTTACCTATCACCCTTTAACTGGAAATATGGATCAGCTTCATCCAAACTGTGGGTGGTACCGATCGTCTTTAATACCTTAATACCTTTACTGAAATGGCAACCTAATTCAATAGGAAGTTTAAAGCCAAGTATGAATGAGAGATGAGTGTAAGATGATTGTGGCGCGATCTTGTAGTCTTGTCAACACAACAACCCCTGACCTTGTGTTGTGACTAACTAAGGCCGACATTGTCCTTAGACAGGACTGTTAGTTTATAGCCCAACAGCCAATGGTACCTAAGGACGTACAGTTTAAAGTGGGATCCGAATCACAATTTTGACCTCATATATACGAATTGGTCTAATTTTACCATTTACCATTTACCAAGCTGCAACCGATGCCCAGAATCCTGGATAGGTCTTGTCAATGCACCTAATGGTTAATTATGAGGATGGTCTTTGTGGATGAATCATACAAAGATTGGATAACTTAGAGGTACACAGAACAATTATTAAAGGGAATTTCATAAAAAATTAAGTAATGTAAACCACTAAAGAAATAACCTGACGATAAAGAAATATTGAGACTGTAAAATGTGTATTTTATGTGCTAAGGATAAGATAATTTTTTTGTAGCCTGAACATTTATTTGCATTATTTGTATATCACCTCTGATGTATTCGAGCCTGAATAGTTAATTACTTAAAAGAGGGCATTTAAACTGCTAATGAAACAACAGCAGTTTCAAGAGCTACTGCAATATTGATAGTAGGTAATTATATAGAAGAACGTACTCAATCTTAAACTTTTTCATATTGAGATATCATCGAGATTATAAATAGAGAAGCAAAGAAAAGAGCAAATAGAGTGTCGGAAAGGCGATAACAAGCGGTTATTACCGGTTTATTGCAAACTAAGATAAGCAATCTGATAGCGTGGGCGATGTCTAACCTGTCTGGCCCGGTGCACTGTGCAGTCGGTGACCAGTGACGAGTGATGTCCGATCAAAGTAACCTTCCGCTCCGAGTTTGCGACGAATGCGAATTCACTATCATTAGTGGTATTGAATTTTCTTCATCAAGTAGTGAAGGCGAATTTTTTTTTACAATCATGGTGCGTTACCAAAAACAAAGGGGTCTTTTTTTGGAATGTCCCTGCATTTTTAAACAATTTTCTATTGGGTTCCCACATAATGGAAATGGCTAAGACACCTAACCTAACCTAACCTAACCTAACCTAACCTAACCTAACCTAACCTAGGCCGTCCCACAGCCATCCCGCGACTGACCCGCCGGGAGAGCCGCGGGGCAGTTAGGTTAGGTTACGTTGGAATGTCCCCGCATTTTTAATCATTTTCTATTGCCTTCAGCATGTCTAAGGAATGTACTGCAGGATAAAATTATAAACTAGAAACATGATGACGACTGAATATGTAAGCCGAGCGCGCAACCTTTTATCAACCTACCGATAAGCAGGTGAAGGACCCAAAGATAATCTTACTGATAACGATCACGATAAAATCCGTGAACAATCCATGATTCCATCACGGATTCTTCACATTCTTCAGATTCTTCAGAATAAATACAAGGTAATTAGTCGTTTAAATAATTGATTTTAATCATAATATAGTATAGTTTATTTACTCAGTGTGCTATGGCCCGCGCCGGCAGCGGAAGGTTAACAGCGCGCTGCGGTGATAGGCGTTGTTAAGTTACTAATATTTTGGTTATACGTCCTTATATATCGTCGAAATACATTTTCCGACGTTTCATTTCCTGTTTTCTATCACGTTCAAGTAGTATTCTCGATGATATCTCAATATGAAAAAGTTTAAGATTGAGTACGTTCTTCTATATAATTACCTGATAGTATAAGATACACATAAGCTCATTCGGTTTTCATATTTATTTTGTAATCGTCAGGCATAAGAGAAAATTTATTTAGAAATGTTTAACAAGTTGGTAATTCACCATATTGCAGAATGCATAAGTGACAGCTATGACTGACTTGCTCGTTCCACCAAGATAAATAACTCAACTCTGCTTGTTTAAGAGTCTGCTTTACCTTATGGATTGTAGCGCAGTAGGCTATGTTAAAATAGCAGCTTTTTATAAAACATGATATTTTATTCCCCTGTTCAGACTCTGTTTTTCAGCCGATTTTCTTGAAACTTGGTCCTGCTTTAGTTGAATAGTTATGTTACAGCTCCCATACCGTAAAAGTTTGAAAATGTAGATACATTATTCTCAGCACCATTAGAAAGTAGCTCAATTTTTCATAACTTTAAAGATTATTTTTCCAAATATATTCACTTATATATTAGGTATGAGGGTCAAAGATCCAACATTAATCTAAAAGGAACAATAAATATTTAAAAATAAAAATCTGAAACTGGAGAATACCGAAGCATGGTTTAGTGTTTTTGCAGGTCTGAAAAAGATTCTTAAGAAAGACAGTTGACTGAATTCAACAATGGTTGTCACAAAAATGCAGCCTCGATACTGTATATGCTGTAGTTAGAGTTGCTACAACAGTATTTAACTCTGAACGTTGGTACCATGTTTGAATACATCTAAATTTTTGCTGGTCTGTGAAGAACTTCAATTCAGTCAGCCTAGTCCTGGGTGGAAACTAGATTAGTAGAATCAAGAAAATCTCGTGCCAAACAAAGTTGACGATCGGTGGCGAATGTCTTGTCAGTATTATAATTTGCAAGTTTGTTCTGACCTGAGGGGAATGGCAGAGTGTAGTATCCCGCAGGCATGGCCGGCATCGGGTATTGGGGGTAGGGAGCCTGGGGCCCTGGGGCGTAGGGGATGGGCATGTTCTGCGGGGCCACCGGGTATGGCAGCTGACCAACCGCCCCGACTCCTTGGGGGGCTGTGCTGGGTGGTGGGGGCCTTGGCGGGGGCTCTTTCTTCTCTGTAAACACAGGTATCATCACAATAATATAAACTGGAGACATTCTAAAAGTTCAACATCATTGCGTAATGATTCACAAGTACAGAAATAAACAAGCTCTTAATCCTACACGTGCATAATTGAAAAGGATGTTTGGAGTAAGATAAAATGGATTATGGTGTTACAGATTGCTTATCTGTTTTTAGTATAAGAAAAAGAGATGAAGAGCCAGATCAGTATGAAACTGAAGTTTTATGGAATTTGGTCAATAAATGAGTATTGTAATGTATACAAATTTAACAATTAATTTAAAGTAAATTCAGGAATAAAACTTTTGAATAACCCTGATGATTGGAAAAATATTATTAAAATCATTGACTTAAATCACAAAAACTATTAATCATTAGTCTACAAACAATTCTGGAGTCACTAAACAATGGGTTTTTCCCCATGGCTATGCATATCAATATATTACGACGAGGTAAATCTGTATGCTGATAGCTAAGGCAAGAAATCACATCCACCACCAATGTCAAGATAACTGTACAATCTCCACAACCTTCCAGCCCAACAATCACAAGACATGTTATAGCGAGATCAAGTCCCACAACCACTGGCCACTACAGGGGAAAATCTCAACACTGCCCTGAAAACATGGCTACTTAACAATTGAGGGGGCCCATGGGGACCACATACTCCACAACCACATAATTGCGCATAATTGCGTTTTTAATTGTAGGTATTGCACAAATTAAACCCATTTTAGATGTTTTCATAACGAAATACTGTGTTTAAATGTTGACTAACTTAATAAGGAACCACATTTCATCGTTGGAACCATTAATTGTTTAACTTATTAGGTTTAGTATTTCAATTACACATTGTAAGTAATTTTATAGTATAAATTAGATATCACTGTGTTACGTGATAGGGCGCATGCAGAGTTTTTTTCCGCATTAATAACATTATACATCAATTCAAAAGAAATGTATTTGATAATAATTATAAATGAAATTATACATAAGACATACATATACATATGTACAATGACCTATCACAGACAGTTTCATGAGCAAATAAACTTCGCACTGAGCATACTCGCGAGATAGGGCGCACGCAAAGAAAAACTCCACGAACTGATACCGCATCACAGAATTGCATAACAAGGAACAAAGGGGTCGGTGGGGGGCATAAATAGCTTAACGTGATTCCCGGAATGGGATAAGTGAAGTTCTAGGTCGGACACGACTGCCGTCACCCATTATGAAGGTTTATTTTAACGAAAACTACACTTGCGGAGAAAACTTCGCGTGCGCCTGCTCGAGGGTTAAGTAAATGACAAATCAAATATAATAAATGTTCATAAAAAAGAAAACATTATCAGCTAAATTACACTTTTTCTGGCAGTACAATCCTTTTCCTTGTACCCTTGAGCTATCATGTGTTTTCAACTTCATGACAAGAACATTCATGTTAGATGGACCAGTTAAGTGCTTCAAACAATTAAGAGGTACCTAAAATACATATTGAAGGGACAGACTCAATTTGAGCTTTAATCAATTCAATTTATTCATTTTGTAACCGCATAAAATAATTTTGGACTCATAAGTAATGGCATGTAAAATGTTATTAGGTATAGGTTATTTGTATTAGTGCATTATTCGTAAGTCAGTACTATGGACCGCTTGATAGTTTACGCCATCTGCCAACAATTGTAATAAATTATGTAAAAATGGTTACCCGTGAATAAATAAATTAGTTTAATTTTGAAACTATGTCAAGGTTTGCTTTTAAAGATAAGCAGGCTCATAATTTGTACACAATTGAAATTGCAGCATATACAATCTCTAATGAACATCCAGTGGCCAAGAAGTGAGGACAGTCAGGAAAGCATCAACTACTGTTTAACAATGGAGTTGAGGTTAGATCAAGGACTCTCGATTTAAACTTATAACCTTCTTCTTATAGAGTCTGGCCTCAGATGGTATAGCCAAAGTTTTCCGGAAATGATACATTCAGTTGCGGAAATTTTCCAAGGCTAATATAATCACGAGTTAACTGGTTTCTATGTTCAATCACTAAAATATCTCATTTAAATTTTTTATTACCTAACGATTCAGTTTTAGGAAACCTCTGAAGCATTGTCCTAATGCACTATTTTTGATTGGGATTTTTAGGTCTATTTGAGAATTTATTGCCGCCTGATCGTTTGTCAAAGAGAAGTTACAGTCAATAGAATATTTCGTCACTATTGAGTCCCATTTTTGGCGTAGGACCTTACGTTAAAATAAGACTCAAACATTCTGTCGATATTATCACCCATCAAAGACAGTTCCATTGTTAGGGACCGCTTGTCTATAGTCCGGTCATCATTGTGACCCTGTTACAATGTTTGAGCAAGTAAATGAGGGTGTATTATTTTTTAAATATACCGGGTGTTCATAAAGTCTTGCCCTGATAAAGAAATCGAATAGCATGAAAACAAATGATGGTAGAATAATGTTTTATTTACAGTTTTAACAAGTGACTTCTTAAGTTTTATTTACATATGTTCAAACTCAATAAAATTCTATGTGTCGCCTTGGGATGCCTGTAAATATTCTAGGCGACTTTTTCTTTTTTCCCATATTTTGGTTAACATTTAATGAGTATCAGACTGCACTGCATTTCTTATTCTCTCTCTTAGTGACTCTAAATCAAGAACTGGGGTAGAACACACTACGTCTTTGACAAACCCCACATAAAAAATTCCAGAGATGAGTAAAGTCTGGTGACCGAGGAGGCAATTTAGTCAGGCGATCACGCCCAATCCACCGTGACTTCAGTGATGCGCGGGCGTCAAGTTCGTTTCTTGTCACACACACTGCCCCTGTCAGAAAAATATGGATACCACCTCTCGATACTTTTTACATCAGGTGCAGGTGTTCTAAATGTTCGCACAAAAAGTCTTTGGACAGTACCGGTAAAGGGGGACTATGGGTTTCATAGAACCATAGGACACACTGTTACCTCTTCTGGAGGCTAACCATTTCTGATTTGCTTTTGTACAGAATTTAAAGAAAACTGCATTGTTGTTAAACAGCTAAACAAAGGTGTTACCAACTTGATAATTAAAAAAAACTAGATTAAATTCTCTTCAAAAGAAGCAATGTAAGTTGCGTGTGGCTCTAATGGTTTCTGTACAGCAAAGCTATCAAATCAGGGCAAGACTTTATGAACACCCGGTATTACATACCTGGTTTCTGTCACAGCCCACTCTCAATCCACTTTTTGGGTGACCCCCGGTTTCAGCCTTTATTAGACCATAGTCATATCCTTTTTAATTCATAGACTTGATGTTAAACTTACCACTTCGTTATGGTGCATGAAAATATAATTTTAAATTGAGACGTCACACAACAAAAACCGTAAAAACTACTTATGACTAGACAATCTGGACGTTCTTGGTGTAATTCGTCCAGTCAAAAGTAGTTTGTGTCGTGTGTTGTCTCAATTTTAAATTATGTTTTTGTGCACCATGATAAAGTCGCAATACAGATAAATTTTAACATCAAGTCCATGAATTAAAAACACATGACTATGGTCTAAAAAGACCGAATCCCGGGTCATCCAAAAAGTGGATTAAGAGTGGGCTGCGACGGAAACAAGGTATACAATATATCTAAAGCAATCCTGGTGGTGATACAAAAATGTATACATTTATTTAAGTCTGTAACAAGTCATTAATTAAGTACACTGCACTTGTATTTAAACACGCTAATTTTTGGAACACACATTAAAATAGGTTTATTATTTATTTGTTTAATTTACTGCCAGTAAATACGGCTATCTAGAAATCCGGATGGGGCTTCAGTCCCAACTTAATTGTATTTGAGGGTGTCTACTGTACTTACAGTGTGACTGTTAGTGTGCCTGACCCTGAGCGTTTGGTATACAGAGAATTATTTTCCTAAATATGAACACTGGTGAGATAAAGGTTAATGCCAAATATGAACTTAATAAAATGACCCGTTATAGAAATAAAAATTATTTAGTGTAAAATAAAAAATTGCTGCTAGCAGCTCAACGAAGCATTTTAGGATATAAGGCACTTTTTTGCTTATTTTGATGTGGGCTACAACCTACTGAATTTTTAAAACGTTTTTTTACTCACCCTGTAGGAAGGAATCGTTTTCACTTTATAGCTGATATTTCATTTTCTGCCAATCTCATATTCAGAAATTTTTTCATGAGATGGCATGGTGGAATAGAATTTTAATATAGCAAAAATGTAATGAAACCATTATTATTTATTACATAGCTTTATTTTTTTTAAACATTACATACAGGCCCATTTTCAGCAAACAATTGCCAAGTGTGTGGGACTAAAATTATGCAGCACATTTATAGTTTACACAGAATATTCAAAACAAAAAATATTTGCTGATTGTTTAAAATGATCAAGGCCGTGTGTTTAAAAAATAGAATGGTCAAATTTATGGCACTTCCATTAATGAAGACTCAAAAATTAGATCATCAAACGAAATAAGTTTAAATTTACACTGACAACAGTTAATACAGAAGTCCCTTTACTCCCAGTAAATTAATATTTTGGTTTTTTCTAGGTGTATCCAGAATCTACATTCAACAGAGAACAAAGAACTTTCTGTCCTATCTACAGACTAGGTCTGCTTCTTCTGAATTAAATCTTTCTCTACTACAAACAGCACATTTCCATTCATTAAAAAATCTTAATTCCACATCAGTGTTTGAAAATTGAAAGAGGTAATCTTTTAAAAGAGCGAGCACAAACTTACCTAAATTTTACCTTCTGACATTCCTTGTCCAGAAGGTAAAATTTAGTTATAATTAATTTTATAATTCCAGTAGTAGGATATGAACTCAAACAAACTTACCACGTTTAGTTTTTTTAACCTTCTTCTTTGCAGGAACGGATTTCATTTCATAATTCTGCTCCCAATTGCTTGGGTGTACATAAGGACCCCAAATGCTTCCGTGGAAATGTGGATAAATAGGTGTTTTAGGTTCAGAATTCAGGAGCGCAGGTTTTGGGATACCAGAGGCTAGGATGACATGCAGTTAGTTAATGATACACATGATGCCTGACTACAGGCAGGCAAAAAAATTGATACCACCCCCCCCCCCCTCGAAACATTAACTTTAACACAATGAATTCTGATGAGGCAATTCTCTCTCTTTTCTTTTAATAATAATCTTAACCACCAGGATTTTTTTTAAGGATATCCCTTATTATTTATGATGACATATAACTCCTAACTAGGGGCTGAGGGTGAATCCTATGTTAGGCCTTGTGACACTGAGTGTATTAATAAAATGAGATACTTTTTATCATATTTTGTTTCTATTTACCACCATCACATTATTATATACAGGGTGTCCCTCAACTCTCTACCGACCTCTCAAGACATTATTCCTGACCTAAAGACAAGCCAAAATATCATGTTTAAAATTTCCAATACTCCATAATTAATCAAACAGTCACGATTTTGTATTTTTTAAAAATATTTTTTAATTTAAGAATGGTTTGTTGTAATAAGTTAAAACTTGGTATACAGCTTTCTAAGACAAAGGTCTAATTGAAGAAAAATCATCAATTTTTTCCAACTTATATTTTCAAAATGGTGGCTGTTTAAAATCTTTAACCTTAAATTACATAAAAACTACATAAGGTAGTAAAGTTTATGTTGATATGTTTTTTTGGACAATTTAATTTACAATCCAACAATGTAAACACTATGTAAATCGGTTCATAAATAAGCGAGATACAACGATTTGCATTAGTCACACATCTGAGCGGGTTGCCGCGCGAAAAGTGCGGTTGCAATGCCAGGTCAACAATGGGTTTCATACCCAAACCCTGGAGAAGCATTATGGTACAATCATAATTTCCCTTCAGTCAAATCACTCTATATTGCTTATTTATGAACCAATTTTTATAAGGTTTACATCACAGGATTTTAAATTAAATTTTCTAAAAAAACACATAAGAACATAAACTTTGCTACCATATGTAGTTTTTATGCAATTTAAGGTTAAATATTTTAAACAGCCACCATTTTAAAAATGTGAGTTGGAAAAATCTATCATTTTTCATCAGTTAGACCTTTGTCTTTGAAAGTTGTATGTCGAGTTTGAACAAGGTGTCAATCAAAAGTAAAAATTGAAATTCTCTACCAATTTTTTAGAAATTCACGACCAAAATATCAGCCTTACTACCTGTACCCGATAAAATAGTTTGGCAAAATCGCACAATGTTTGTGTCTTTAGTAAAATCTTTAACATATCGATACTTTTTACACACTTTTCAATTGGGCTATCAGTCATTTATAGGTGTGTATTAGAATGTCACGATTTTTGCCCATTGATTGTGCGGATAACTCTGAAAAAGAAAATGTAAAACAGATAGTAAAGATTTTAACGACAAGATAGCGGCGACAGGTGCGTAACTAAAGCTTGTGGGGGGGGGGGGGGGTAGGGAGGGGTTGCGTGCCTAGACAATGACGCAACGGGGGATAGGGTGATGGGGTGCAATAACCTTGAACGTCGTCAAGTAAACAAGTGAGTATTGCCGGATGCCTGGGATCGGGGTGTACGATAACTAACAGGCCAGTATACTCCCCCCCTTCACCACCACCAAAGTCACGTGCCTAAATGCAGCCGATCTGCAGCAAAAGTTTCCATAAGACAACATTGTGAAGACGTGACATCCCTCAAATACTTCCCATATCTTAGCGATTAGATCATAGATTATTCGGCAAGACTTATTAGACCATAGTGATATCCTTTTTAATTCATAGATCTGATGTTAAACTTGCGACTTCGTTATGGTGCACAAAAGTATAATTTTAAATTGAGACGACACACAACACAAATAGTAAAAACTGGTTTTTGTGGTCTTGGTGTGATTCGTGCAGTCAAAAGTAGTTTGTGTTGTGTATTGTCTCATTTTTAAATTATGTTTTTGTGCACCATAATAAAGTCACAACACAGATACATTTTAACATCAAGTCCATGAATTAAAAACACATGACTATGGTCTAAAAAGACCGAATCCCGGGTCATCCAAAAAGTGGATTAAGAGTGGGCTGCGACGGAAACAAGGTATACAATATATCTAAAGCAATCCTGGTGGTGATACAAAAATGTATACATTTATTTAAGTCTGTAACAAGTCATTAATTAAGTACACTGCACTTGTATTTAAGCACGCTAATTTTTGGAACACACATTAAAATGGGTTTATTATTATTTGTTTAATTTACTGCCAGTAAATACGGCTATCTAGAAATCCGGATGGGGCTTCAGTCCCAACTTAATTGTATTTGAGGGTGTCTACTGTACTTACAGTGTGACTGTTAGTGTGCCTGACCCTGAGCGTTTGGTATACAGAGAATTATTTTCCTAAATATGAACACTGGTGAGATAAAGGTTAATGCCAAATATGAACTTAATACAATGACCCATTACAGAAATAAAAATTATTTAGTGTAAAATAAAAAATGGCTGCTAGCAACTCAACTAAAAGCATTTTAGGACATAAGCAGGGCTTGTAGTTGTAACAGTTCTTGAGGTTAATAAAAATAAAAAAAATAACCAAATTTTAAAAAAAATAACCAAAAAATAATTTTGAATAAAACCAAAATGTCGCCAAAAATTCCAAAAACCAGCATTTTATCAGATTATTAAAAATATGTAGGCAATAAAAATGATGTAGGATAGTTATTAACTAGGTAAGTGATCATCTACTAAAGCAATAATATTAATAAAAAATTTTAAAAATAAAAAAAAATCTTTACGATCCATCTTTTACAATTTTCCATTTTTTTCATTTTTTAAAAATTTATTTAGTTTTTACGAGCTTTGTCCAAATCGAGCAATAAAAAACTAATTGCCCTAAAAAAATATAAAAAAATAACCAAGAGTGAAAAAAATAAAAAAAATAACCTGTTACAAGCCCTGCATAAGGTACTTTGTTGCTTATTTTGATGTGGGCTATAACCCACTGAATTCTTAAAAAGTTTTTTTACTCACCCTGTATAAAGGAATTGTTTCAACCTTATAGCTGATATTTAATTTTCTGGCAATCTCATATTCAGGAATTTTTTCATGAGATGGCATGGTGGAATAGAATTTTAATATAGTGGGACCAAAAATTGCTCTTGGCAAGATTTGAGTATAAAGGAATCGCTTCAACCTTAAAGCTGATACTTAATTTTCTGCCAATCTCATATTCAAGACTTTTTTCATGAGATGGCATGGTGGAATAGAATTTTAATATAGTGGGACAAAAATTGCTCTTGGTAAGATTTGAGTTAGTGTCTACTTAGTGCTCACTACCTTCATTTGCATCTACACGATTTCACGATAAAGAACAAAAATGTAATGGAAGCATTATTATTTATTACATAGCTTTAATTTTTTAGAACTTTCCATACAGGCCCATTTTCAGCAACCAATTGCCAAGTGTGTGCGATTAAAATTATGCAGCACATTTATAGTTTACACAGAATATTCAAAACAAAAAAATATTTGCTGATTGTTTAAAATGGGCATGGCCGGGTGTTGAAAAAAATAGAATGGTCAAATTTATGGCACTTCCATTAATGAAGACTTAAATTAGATCATCAAATGAAATAAGTGTAAATTTACACTGACAACTCTTAATACAGAAGTCCCTTTACACCCAGTAAATTAATATTTTGGTTTTTTCTAGGTGTATCCAGAATCTACATTCAACAGAGAACAAAGAACTTTCTGTCCTATCTACAGACTAGGTCTGCTTCTTCTGAATTAAATCTTTCTCTACTACAAACAGCACATTTCCATTCATTAAAAAATCTTAATTCCACATCAGTGTTTGAAAATTGAAAGAGGTAATCTTTTAAAAGAGCGAGCACAAACTTACCTAAATTTTACCTACTGACTTTCCTTGTCCAGAAGGTAAAATTTAGTTATAATTAATTTTATAATTCCAGTGGTTTATGAACTCAAATAAACTTACCACGTTTAGTTTTTTTAGACTTCTTTGCAGGGACGAATTTCATTTCATAATTCTGCTCCCAATTGCTTGGGTGCACATATGGACCCCAAATGCTTCCGTGGAGATGTGGGTAAATAGGTCGGTTTTTAGGTACAGAATTCAGAAGCTCAGGTTTTGGGATACCGAGGGCTAGGATGACATGCAGTTAGTTAATGATACACATGCTGCCTGACTACAGGCTGGCTAAAAAGTTGATACCACCCCCCCCCCCCCCCCAAACATTAACGTTTACACGATGAATTCTGATGAGGCGATTCTCTTTTTTAAAGGATATCCTCCTATGTTAGGTATTGTGACACTGAGTGTATTAATGAAATAAGATACCTTTTATCATATTTTGTTTCTATTTACCACCATCACATTATTATGTACAGGGTGTCCCTTAACTCTCTACCGACCTCTCAAGATATTATTCCTGACCTAAAGACAAGCCAAAATATCATGTTTAAATTTTCCAAAACTCCATAATTAACGATACAGCCACTATTTTGTATTAAAAAAAATTTTTAATTTAAGAATGGTTTGTTGTAATAAGTTAAAACTTAGTATACAGCTTTCTAAGACAAAGGTCTAATTGAAGAAAAATCATCACTGATTTTCATAAAGTTTACATCATTGGATTTTAAATTAAATTTTATAAAAAATCACATAAGAACATAAAATTTGCTACCATATGTCTTTTTTATGCAATTTAAGGTTAAATATTTTAAACAGCCACCATTTGAAAAATATGAGTTGAAAAAATCTATTATTTTTCTTCAGTTAGATCTTTGTCTTTGAAAGTTGTATGTCGATTTTTAACAGGGTGTCTATAAAAAGTAAACATTGAAATTTTGTTGACCACTTTTCTAGAAATTCCCGACCAAAATATCAGCACCACTACCCGAACCCGATAAAATAGTTTGGCAAAAACGCACAATATTTGTGTCTTTAGTAAAGTCTTTAACATATCGATACTTTTACACACTTTTCAATTGGGCTATCAGTCATTATAGGTGTGTATTAGAATGTTACAGTTTTTTTCCATTGATTGTGCGGATAACTCTGAAAAAGAAAATGTAAAACACAAAACAGATAGTAAAGATTTTAAGAACAAGATAGCGACGATAGGTGCATAACTTAAGTTTGTGAGGGTGGGGAGGAGTTGCGTGCCTAGACAATGACGTGACGGGGGATAGGGTGATGGGGTGCAATGACCTTGAGCAAGTGAGTATTGCCGGATGCCTGGGATCGGGGCGTACGATAACTAACAGGCCTGAATACTACCCCCCCTCCACCACCACCAAAGTCACGTGACTAAATGCGACCGATCTGCAGCAAAAGTTTCCGTAAGATAACAATGTGAAAACATGACATCCCTCAAATACCTCCCATCTCTTAGGGATTAGATCATAAATAATTCGACAAGACTTATATTTCATATTTAGATCAAATAAGGAACAAAATGATACCATTACTGCAAAATTCAAAAATATTCTTAGATATTATATTGCGATATAGTCAAAACTTGATTCAGTTTACAGTTATGTTTACACTTTTCATCAACTGTTGTCATAATGACAGAATAATATATTTTATTGATGGTGATGAACTTTTAGAAGCTAAAATGTACAATTTAACTTGTTTTTATCAAAAATAAAAAAAAAATAACCGGCAAACTAATAATGTGACGTTTATTTCATGTCTTATTTTTAGAAATATCTTTGAAAACATCGGAAGAAAACGTTTAAAAAAGACACCCTTTAGTGGTAGAAATTCAAGTTTTTCTTTTACCTAAAGAGTGAGTTGTAAGATTTGCAAAGCGTAACGTATTAGTATCATTCAATTAGTAATTTAATGAAGATTAGAATGACATGCAACACTTAAGAATTCATTGAGTTATATTTTAAACTACACACAAAAACTGATGCGAAGTCAGGCTATTGCAATGCTTTTAAATGGAGGTGACAGCTGAAATTCGGCCGCATATGGTCACTGACCAAAAGTATATTCAGGTCTGTTAGTTATCATAGGCCCCGCTGGGATACACAGCCCCGAACAAGACTGCACAGAAATTGAAATCTTATCTTAAAAGCTCTTCGGTTCGTTTCCCCGCCAACCCCTCTCTTTGATCTTGGTGACCGATCCTTTTCCAATCACAGGCTTGCACAACAGGTTTTCATGGTTACCGATCTTCCAATTTGCTTGCTTATTACTTTGTTTTGGAACATTGAAACTTGCAGTTCCGAGCTTTCGTGTGCAAACTGGTTATTTTGGGTGTGATAGTTCACCGTTTGCGTTGCATTGATGATACACGATCGCGACATAACAACTGTACAGAGAGTGCGTCTCGTCTGTAGCTCTGATAAGTACTGCCACTGATACTGATTTATTTGGGTTGTTATTAAATTTCTCAATTATTTTTTGCCATAGAGGAAATTTTTGAAGATCGAAAATCTAAATTCCCGACTTTTTCATGACTTATCCCGACCTCACAAAATCTCTGACCTTTTACCGACTGGTAGACACCCTGATTAACTTATAACTGTTCTTAAATAAAAATTATTCTTTAAAAATATACAAAATGGCGGCTGTATGGTTAACTATAAAGTTTTGGAAATTTTAAATATGATATTTTGGCTTTTCTTTAGGTCAGGAATAATACATTAAGAGGTCGGTATCAGAGAGTTCAAGAAGACCCTGTATAGAGTAAGAGTAAATATAAATATAATAAATATATTTTAATTGTAAAATACTAACTTCAGAATAATTAGAAAAAAAGTCTAACATGAGGTAACACATAATACTACATCTCTTTAAAAATACTGACTGTTTCTTTACCATGCTTTTAGTGAAAAATAAAAAATCTGTGGATTTCCTTAGAAAGCTGGCTCTTTTAATAAAGATGATCTGCTGCCATCAGAACTCTAAATCAGTAAAGGTTTGGGGGAGAGATACCACTATTCAGCCACCCTGTATACAGTAGAATCCCTATTATTCGAGGGAATTTGGACAAATTGGGCTTGGATACAAAATTTCTTTCAGAGGTTGAAGCAACAATAGTACAGGTTTTAGCCTAAAATATTGAAAAAAAAACTCAAAAGCTTAAGATAAGAATTTAAAATACTTTACGCAAATTACCAAAATGAAAATAGGCAACTTTTTACAAGGACTGCTGCAAAGTCAGTAAAACTAATTTAAATTAGTTAAGTATTATGTCCAGTAGACATAAAAACACAAAACAAACTAGATGGCTACAGCTAATGCACAAAAAAAGTATCAATGGAATATGGGTAGTTCAATTTAGTTTTAATGGGAATCAAATAATAGAGATTCTACTGTGAATGATGCAGACTATAAACAAACAAACAAGAAAAGATACACAAGAAAAAAAAACACAAAAACAAAGCAAAAAATAAACTTGGTGCAGAAAAACAGTGAGTTTGCAACAAAGTGGAACAAAAATTGGATAAAAAACACAATCAACAGACAACAAGCACTAACTCCAAAGAAAAATTTGTACAATTGTTAAGTAAAATTATAATACATAATTACAACTGCCACT
Source organism: Neoaliturus tenellus (assembly GCA_030545055.2). NCBI lineage: Eukaryota > Metazoa > Arthropoda > Insecta > Hemiptera > Cicadellidae > Neoaliturus > Neoaliturus tenellus. Next base: position 90,249,499 of record CM061535.1, read on the forward strand.
CACTACCGTTATATAAGGTCACTTACTACATTGGTACCTTACCTTACTACGTAGGTAAACGTCCAAGTAAATATAGTTTAAAGTTACCCTTAATATCTAGTTCAATGCAGTTCGTCGAGTTACAACCTAGGTTTCAACACTATTGTGTCATGTTCACGTCGTTTTCAGTTGCTGAGAACCAAGCTGGTAAAAGCATTAAGCTATCAAGATTGATATTGTTGGAGATTAAAAATACACACAAAACATGAGCATTTTTACAAGGGCAGTACATACGAATGTTTTAAAAATGAACAGGTGGCCAAACGGTGTCCTGCCGGCGCCATTACTGATTAATGCGAGCAAACGTTTTGGCAACCTATTCATTTTAAAAACATTTGTATGTACTCTCTGTGAAAAAATGTGAGTGTGTTGTGTTTGTGAGTATTTTTAATCTCCAACATCAATTTTACAGCTTAATGCACCAGCAATGTCCAAACTTCACGAACATGACAAAATAGTTTCGAAACCTAGGTCGTAGCTCGACGACCTGCACTGAACTAGAGATTAAAGGTAATTTTAAAGCACATTTATAAGTTTTACCAATTTAGGGGCAAGCTCTCCAATATGAATAAACCTCCTAGCCCACTTCTAATGACAGTTCAAGGGAAGGGTATACAAATTGAATAAAAAAAATTTAATATAGACTACTGAAGAAAACCAATGTTTGTAAAATTTCTAGGTTTCAAGAGGAAAAAGCATACAGAGTGTCCTTGAATTCTCTACTGACCTTTACAGGTATTATTCCTAGACCAAAGACAAGCAAAAGTATCATATTCAAATTTTTAAAACTCAATAGTTTTTCAGCTGCCATTTTGTATTTTTTACTTAATTTTAAATTTGAAGACGGCTTGTTGTAATAAGTTGAATATTGGTACTAAGGCTTCTAAAGTCAAGGCATATTTTTATAATGGCGGCTTATTAAAAGCTTTATAATTTAATTGCATACAAACTACTTAGCCTATAGCATCAAACTTTATGTGGTATTTGTATTTTAGAGAATACAGTGGAACCTCGATATATCGAACCTGAAGGAGAATGTAAAAAATTCGTAATATCAAGGTCTTCGATATACTGAGGTTCGTTATATCAAGGTTATCTTTTACAAACTTCGATATACTGAGGTTCACGACCACCTTTTTTATACCATTACTTATTTCCAGTAGGCCTAGAAATTGAGGAATAAATATGTGTGTACTGTGATTACATAACCAACAATTTGCTATTGCACAAAAGAATATAACAGTCCACTGTAACATTATAAGTTCATTAATGTTTATTAGCTCTTCTATGAAAATTTTATCACAAGCTGATCAGGACAAAGACTACAGTATAAATGCCATTTATTATATCATTTATCATATACTTTAGTTTTTTGTGTCACCATTTATTAAATGGTGACACAAAAAAACTAAACAGTGCTGCAAACACAAAATTAATTTAGGCTAATAAACATCAGTTTGGACTAGAAGACGTTACTCTTATATATGCAGTAAATATGGGGTTTTTAAATTATTACTCACGAGAATAATGTAAAATGCATTTAAATTAATGCTAACGGCCACCTACCGGACATTTAAGGTAATGAGTGAAACAACACTAACACATAAGTTAACTGCAAATGAGGGAAACAAGAACAGCGCTGCAAACACAAGGCACGGAAAAAGGCAAAGTCTGTAGAGCGACAGGTTGCAACATGAAAGAAAATGGATGATCTCAATGATTCAACTTGTTATTCTGTTTATAACTTCGATATGTTGAGGTTTTGTAGTCAAAACTTCGATATGTAGAGGTGGTTAGGTAGTGCATCGGCCCTCCAAAAGTTCGTTATATTGAGGTTTTCCCTGCTTATCCATAGATATATAGAGGTAGAAATAACATTAGATTGATAGGCAGGTTCAAGGGGAATGAGAAAACTTCTTTATATCGAGGATTTCGATATATTGAGGTTCGATATATCAAGGTTCCACTGTATAACTTAAAATCCAACGATATAAACATTAATATAAACATTAATATCGAGTTTAGAGGTTAATATAAAACTATGGATGAACCTAGAATGGTGTTGAGAAATAAAAAAGTTCTTAAAGTTATTAATAATAGTGACGAAAATGAGTATGGGGATGATTCTGTAAATTTATTAGATGTCACGGAAGAATTTAATCAATTAAATGTTGAAAATGAACGACTGAAGAGTAGTGTTTCATTATTGGAAATAGAAGCAGACGAAACATTAGCTCAATACAAATCTGAAATTGAAAGGCTACGTTCTCAAAATGAAAAATTGAACATTTCATCACAATTAAGTGATACTTTTCGTACTCTTAACGATCAATTGAAATGCCAACTATTTAGCTTAGAGAAGAAACTTGAAGAGGATCAAGTGCTTTTAAATGAACTCTATAGCCAAATTAGCTCTTTGCAAGATGAAGTGAAGTCCAAAGACGAAATAATTAAGATACTTCGAGAACAATCTAGTGTAACATTAGATTTGAAAAATGTACCTTTTGAAGATCAGAACAGTTTCCAAGTGATTCCAAAAAACAGTAGGCACTCCGTCAAGGCCAAATCGGTTCCAGTTGGTGGTTCAAGTTTCGAAGACAGTAATAGGTTCAGTTTGTTAAGTGTGCCTGGGCTTGGTGTTAATTTATTAGATAGTAACAACTTTCCTCCTCTAATAATATCTAAGGACACTGAGAGACTCGTAAATGTAGGTATAAGTGGGAATAAAAAGTTACCGGTAAGTCAGAGTAAGAGTAATGATTTCAGTAGGCCTGTCACAAACACAAAGCCTTTAATTCAACCCACCAATAAGCAAAACTGTGTAAACAATGCAGCAAACAAAAAACAGATTTTACTATTAGCTGATAGCCATGGTAGAGACATGCATTATAATATTATGGGCTCTTGTCCCTCTGATTTTACATTCACTAGCATATTTAAACCAAATGCTAGGCTAGCATCAGTTGTGTCTAATATTGAGGGGTTAGCAAAAAATCTCACAAAAAAAGACTTTGTAGTAATATTGGGTGGGTCAAATGATCAAATTATTGGTGAAGAAGATAAGATAGTGAGTAAAATTAAAGAAGTAATAGATAAGACATCTCACACCAACCTTATTGTGGGAGCAATACCGATTCAACACATGAGGCCTGCAGTCTGTGAATCAGTAGACTATATCAATTTTGAATTAGAATGCTTGTTGGCAAACACAAAACATGCATTTTTTCTTGCTCTCAATGAATTGCCTAGGCATATGTACACCAGGATAGGAATACATTTCAATAAGCGTGGCAAACGAGAAATAGGAAGAAGGCTTATGGACCTAGTTGCAGTAAGTGAGCCTAATGATAGGACACTTCTGCTTGTGAACGAAAGTGAGGATTTAGCAACAGAGGTGCCGAACAATGACAATGACAATTCTACAGTAGGCCTAACTGATAAGTCGATGGACCTAAATACCCGGGCTGAGGTATCAAAGTCGGAGGATGTCCTGGGGGAACGGGAACAGCTCAACCCTTTGGAACTGACAGCGTCCAGTACAGCGGAAGACTCATGCTCAGAACGGGAACAACTCAACTCTTTGGAACTGACAGCGTCCAGCACAGCGGAAGACTCATGCTCAGAACATTTTGCAGGTTTTTCTACTCCAGTTTTGCCTTTAAAATCTGATATTACAAATAGTATTATTAGAAAATTAGCTTTAGATATTTCTGATACAACAAGTGAATCTTTTTTAGCAAATACTGTAATTCCAAAAGTAGGCCTAAGTCAAAATTTTGCAACATAACACAAATGCCTAGTTCACAGAAAACTGCCTCTTTTAAAGATGATTATATTTGGTTAATGCATATTAATATTCAGGGTGGTTTGACTTATAAAATAGACATGTTAAACATTTTTTTAGATGGTAAAAATATTGATATTGTGTGCTTAAATGAGCATTTTCTTGATGTAACTAATGTCCACCTTCTGAATAAGTTGTCAAATTACAGACTAGCGGCATATTTTTGTAGGTCTCAAGGTTTACATGGAGGCACATGCATCCTGGTAAAACCTCATATAGCTTTTGTAGAAAGAAATGATTTAAACATTTATTTTGAGGATACTGTGTTTGAAGGATGTGCAATAGAAATACCTAACCTTAATAGTATTGTTATTTCCATTTATCGCATTCCGGATAGGATGAATATTAATACATTTTTTATTAAATTAGAGTCTTTGATTTTTTTGTTAAGAAGTGAATGTAAAAAGAAGAAAATATTTATCTCTGGAGATTTTAATATAGATATATTGGAAAACTGTAAGTTCCCACTACATAAAAACTTATTTTTAAATGTATTAAGACAATTTGGTTTTACTGAGACTTTTTCAGAGCCTACTCGTGTGACTCCTACAACAAAAACTTGCATAGATAATGTGTTAGTAAATGTGAGAGTTGAACAACAGCAAACTTTGATTATGGAATTAGGAGTGTCTGATCATAGAGCTTTGTTCATTACTATAGATCACAAAAGTAGGTGTAGGGAAAATTTTGTAAATGTAACTAAAGTAGTCCGTAGTAGAGTTTTCTGTCCTGCAAACATTGACCGGTTTATTTGTGATTTAAATGAAGAACGGTGGAATATTAGTGAAAATAATTCTGTTCAGATTAATTTTAACAACTTTTTGTCTAGATTTAAGATGCTGTTTGAAAACCATTTTCCACTCAAATATTGTAAAGTAGGCCAAAATGTTTCTGCAAAAAATAATTGTAAAAAATGGGTTACTGCAGAAATAAGAGAATTAAGTGCTAGAAATAGAGAACTGCAAACTTTAGCGAAGCAGTCGAATAACCCTCATTTTAAGCAATATTGTAAAGATTTCAAGAAAAATTTCAAGGCTGTTTGTGCTAGGGCAAAAAAACATGCAAACAACAGTTTCATTGAAAAATCAGATAATAAAAGTAGAGCAGTGTGGTCAGTGGTTAACAAAGAATTAGGTCTGAAGATAAATAAGAATAATAGCTTCTCTGACATTAATTTTGAAAATAACATTTATAAAGAAGGTAATAAGATAGCTGAAATTTTTAATGATAAATTTGCTGAGGTTTCTTTGGAAAATGGTGTCCAACCGTCAATTAATGTTGCTGTAAGTTTTGCAATAAAAAAACAAGGGTCCAGAGAAAATTTGCCTCTTTTTAACTTCAATCCAGTAGATGAGAACTGCATTATTAAAATCATTAAGTCCTTTAAAAACAAAAGATCATCAGGGTGGGATGAAGTTCCGTTGTTTTTATTCAAAAAAATTGCTATCCCAATTTCAAAGCCATTAAGAAAATTAATAAACCAATCACTTGCTTGTGGAATCATTCCTTACCAATTAAAATATGCTGAAATAAAACCTTTGTTCAAAAAGGGTAGTAAATTGGATGTGGACAATTACCGTCCAGTATCTTTGCTTCCAACATTTTCAAAGGTTTTTGAAAAGGTAGCTAATAATCAGATCATGCATTTTTTTGAAAATAATAATTTATTTGTCAAGGAACAATATGGTTTTAGGGAGAAAAAGAGTACAGTTTTAGCAATTTCTGATCTGGTGAAATGTGTGTCGGAGGGCTTGGATGGATCGCAGAGCACAGCTGGTGTGTTCTGTGATCTATCCAAGGCCTTCGACTGTGTTGTTCATAACATCCTTCTTAATAAGTTAGAAATTTATAATTTCTCTTTCTCTGCAATATCTTGGGTGAAAAGTTACCTGTCAGGACGATGCCAAAGAACTGTTATTAACAAAAATGATGCTCTTTTTAAATCAGATTGGAAAGGCATGACCAGGGGTGTGCCTCAGGGCTCAATATTAGGCCCTCTCCTTTTTTTAATTTATATAAACGATTTGTCAAACAGGGTTGATTTTAATCTTTTTCTGTATGCAGATGATGCGACAGCCATTCTTAAATCAAGTAACTTTGCAGATTTACATCAAATGATTCTGAATTCACTCACTGAATTGCAAGTGTGGTTCAAGGCAAATGGACTAAAGTTAAATAGTAGTAAAACCAATATTATCAACTTTAGTACTTCTCGCAATCAGGAACCTTTTCATCAGATAACTTTTAATAATGATAATTTGCAAATAGTAGAATCCACTAAGTTTCTTGGTCTTGTAGTTGATAACAAACTAAATTGGAAAGTTTATTTTGATATTTTGACAAAAAAATTGAATTCACTTTGTTTTCAAATGTACGTCCTTCAGAATATTACTGACTTAAAAACAAGATTAATTGTGTATCATGCGTTGTTTGCATCTTCAATGCAGTATGGGATTGAACTTTGGGGTAGCAGTTCTGGTCTGTTGTCCATTTTTAAAGTACAGAAAAAATATTTGAGAATCATGACAAACTCAACTCCCAGAACATCTTGTAAAGGCTTGTTCAAAGATCTTCATATTTTAACTTTGCCCTCAATGTACATTTTTAAATGTTTGTTGTATATAAAGTCTAATTTTAATATTTTAATGGAAGAGCAACATTTTCATTGTTATGAGACTAGGAATAGAAATGACTTTCAGTTTCCAATTCATAGATTAGGTTCCTTTGAAAAACTGCCTCAATATTTTGGAAAAAAGCTTTATAATAAGTTACCAAATAGAATTAAGGATATTAAAAATTTTAATACATTTAAGAAAGAAGTTCATTCTCTGTTGCTAAACAAAGTATATTATTGTGTTAACGATTTCTTAACTGATTCTTTTTAACTGTGATATTTTGTGTGTACTTTTAAGTTTTTTGACAAAGACTGTATATCAACTTTTCTTTAGTTTAGTTATTATATCACTGACTTGTCACCTGTTTTACCAGCTGTGCTGGAATTAGAAAATGTTATGTGACCAATAAAGAATCTGAATCTGAATCTGAATCTAATGGAATAAGTTCAAATTAAGCAAGATAGAGTGATTTAACTACAAATAATCTTCCATCTGAGCAGGTTGCTTCGCAAAGAGTGTAGTCAGGCGCCAGCTCAACAATAGGCTGCATACCCAAACTGCACCGGAAGGAGCGGTGCGACAATGCTTATCCTAAATTAAATCCCTCTATCTCAATTATTTATGAACTGGTTTCCTAATATTTATATCAATGGATAAAAAAAAAATTTCTAAAAAAACAAATAATGAAATAGCGTTTGGTAAGTTATGTGGTTTTTATACAATTAAAGGTTCAGGATTTTAAACAGCCACAATTTGTAAAATATAAAACGTAATAAAATTATTATTTTTTTTCTAGTTAGGCCTTTACTTTAGAAGACTACATACCAAATTTCAATTTATTACAATAAGCCGTTCTCAAATTAAAAATTATTTGCTAAAACCTATAAAATGGCGGCTGTAGTTAACTATTTAGTTTTGGAAATTTTGAATACAATAGTTTTACTCGTCTTTGGTTAAGGAATAAACATCCTGTATAATGGAACTACTCTTAGGAAACGAGGTTAATATGACGTTCCGCTTCGTAACATTTTTTTAGACCTAAAATTAAAAGTAATATATGAAGATTTGATAGTTTGTTAATGCTACTAGCATGATTATGTTTTGAATAAGCCCATCACCATGTGATTTCTGATCCCCCCCACCTTCTCATGCAGTGTACCCTCCCCCCGACTCACCAGGTTGGTTTTCGTTTTTACCGGGTTCCCCAGATTTAGCCTCATTTTTGGCCTCGGTTTTCCCCCCACCACTTGCCAGGTAGGTAGATAGAGTGTTGAGGCCCGTCTGTAAAACTCCTGTCAGTACGGCTGCAATCAGATTAGTGGCTATTAGCGGCAACGGTAGGACTAACGATCGGAAACCCAAGCTGCCACAGAGCGAGAAGGTGTTAGTAGCGGGTCAGTCGTGAGCTCGATGGGTGGTTAGTTTTTTCAAATATTTTTATACAGGGTGTCCCGGAACTGTCTTGAACCCTTTTGTATATTTGTTCCTTGCATTGAGACAAACATAGCTTATAATATAACCTTGGGTCTACAGTGCCTAGTTTTCTGTCTATCTGTATTCATGTAATTTTCACTTCAAAACACATGATGCATTGAGTTAAAACTGTATGGTGATTGGTGCTTCTGAGGTTGTTCGATAAGTCTGTAAACATTGATTGGGATCCATTTATTACCGGCAAAAAATGTAATTTTTAATTGTAACTACTATTATCCTTTAGAAAAAACTAAATTAACCATATAATTGTTTGTCTTATTATTGTACATCAACAAAACTGATACATTCTGACTGATTTATGAGTCATGCTTTGAAAATAACAACGGTCCTGCTTCATAAAAACATGCAGTGAAAAAAATGAGATTTTCAGTGTATTAGTAGACCTATTTTGGAATAGCATGTTGTAATATATGTACCATCCTGCACTTAAATGAGTGATCAAATCAATTAAACATCGGAATAAAGATTCTGAGAATTATTGTTTTACATTCTTTGAGGCATTGCAAAGATTACACGGGTCAAACTATTCATTGACTAAGTAATCATCAACAAAACTTTTGTAGAAAAAAATTCTTCAACTATCGTTAAATTTGGGACTTTACAAATCAATTAATTCTTTAGCAAATCTTCAATATGACAGAAAATCGTCACAAAACCTAAGAAGATTTATGTAGATAAATAAATAACTCAAAGAAATCTTCTGGGCCCAGAATGACATTGAGAACAATCATTGTTTTCATTACTTGGATAAAACAAAGGGTTTTCATATTGGCCGTAAGAATGATTTATCTCACCGATGATTGATATGCACACGTGCTTTGGTATAGCATGGCAAAGCTACTTGCAAACAGTACATGCCACACATAAAACAACACCCAACACAGATAACACACTATACTTGTAATATATAGGCCTATGGTCTGAAATAAATGGGATAGGGAGAGGTTGGATAGTAAAACAGGTAGTTGATATGCACTTTGTCTGACATACAGAGAATGGAAAACAGATACATATTTCCTCTCTATATGTTTGTTATCAAGTAATATGTCTTAAATTGATATCACCTGAAGCAAAAATAAAAAAAAAGTTTTATTTGGGAGTCAAGCATGTAGTCTGTTGATTTATTCTTCATTTGAATTTCAACAAAGAAATAAAACTGACACCAAGTTATTTTTTTGTAAACCACAGGAAAAAAAGGATCAGAGTTAGCACCTAGATGCAGTAGTAAGCCCTATAGCCTGGTTAAAAACCCAATAAGATCAGCTGTTGTGTTAACTCTGGTCTTTTTTTTCTTTGTCAGTAAACACTTAGACAGCAAGTGAGGAAAACCTTTCTTTACCATTAAAATGTATTGTAAAACAATCTTTTGATTTGATTCATTTTTTATCAACAACAGTCCACGATGACTCTCAAAGTTATTCATTAAAAGTAAACTTGTTTTGAGTGTTCATAATATTAATTGAGAGATTTTTGAAAATCAGGAGTTAACTCAATAGAAAAAAACAGATTTTCTTGTCAGTTATGGTCACCACCTATTATTTTAAGGCTACATGGTGAAAACCAATGAAAAATTCCACATCATCATAATGTACTGACCTACGTTAACAGTTTTGAACAAATTTCATACATTTAGGTTGAGAAAGTTCTTACCACAGAGCTTCAGAAGAAGGCAATGTCCACAAGTGGAGTGGGGAGTGCCCTGCCATAGTGGTTTGGTTAAATTAAGTCAGGTTAGCTTGGATAAGTTAATATGGTTCTAATATCTTTGTTCACTCTAGGGATGGACGGGAATGGATTTTTAGTTCGGGACGGGACGGGAATTTTTATTTCCCATCCAATTTCGGGACGGGATCGGGACGGGATTGCTCTTCTCAACGCTATCGGGAAATATTCGTTTTGACTTTTATCTGAGTGTTGTATAAAGACAAATAAATGTTAAATATCAACTAGTTCTCCTTCCAACTTGTTCCACTTGTTTTTGTATAAGTTACAATGAATGCCCTTTTGTTGAAAAAATTAAAATATATAGTTTTGATATTTGCAGGATGCAATAAGATCATGGGAAAGTATAAATTTTATTGTAATTAAATAAATTTAAGTTGAATCACTAAACACACATAATGGAAAAATGTTGCCCATGTCTTATTTAATAGAAGTTTTGTTTAATGAAATATTAAACGTTTGGTACGAAGAATAAAAATAAACATTATGTGCGGTACTGGTACGTAAAAAAATATAGATTAAAACAATTGGAAAAATTGGAAAGAAAACAATACTACATTACAATAAATAAGGCCTGCTCAGATAAAAAAGAACAAAGAACCACAAATTGAAATTAGAATAAATATTAACACTCAGAAAAGAAGTTGTTCAACAAGCCAATGCCATTTATAACCCTAAGAAATATTTTGCCAATTTCTTTTTTATATTCATTGATTTTACTGAGACAGTTTCTTACTTGAAGAATATAAATAAGAAAATTGAACTGAGAAATTATAAACTATTATACTATTATTGTTATTTATAGTTATTATAGTTATTAGGTATTTTAGCATGAATTCATTTAACTATTTTTTGCTACTTCAGAAAAAAATTAAGGAGTGTTTGATGGAAAAAATTATAAAAATGTAAATTTAAAGCTATAAACCGTAAAATCTAATAAATATAAGCTATAGCTAAGCCGTGTTTTCCTCGTTAGCGAGATTGTTGGCCGCGATCGCCGTCCTCGTTAGCGAGATCGTTGGCCACGATTGCCGTTCTCATTAGCGAGATCGTCGGCCACGATCGACGTTCTCGTTAGCGAGATCGTCGGCCGCGATCGCCGTTCTCGTTAGCGAGATAGTCGGCCGCGATCGCCGGCCGCCGTTCGGCAGTTCCCGTCCCGATAAATTCCCGAGTATAAAAAAAATCCCGCCCGATGATCGGAACGAAAATTTCCCGAAAATTTTCCCGAAATTTTGGGACCCGACCATCCCTAGTTCACTCATATCAAAAGTAAATTACACCAAAGCATAATGTACAGCATCAACTGATGAATCAAGCACACCATTACGTCTAGTAGCAACAGAGCAAGATTGACAATGAGCGATTGACCTTCAACAACCTATGTATCAGTACATAATAGACACTGTTGTCAAACAAGCGATAGTGAGGATAAAAGAACCAAGATTGACACATCTATGCTAAACTCACCTAACCTAACCATACTAAACCACATTTATTTTGGGAGAGGTTCTGCCAATTTTACCTTTTTTATCAAAAGTAATCGTCATACAGAAATCTTTTTAACTTTTTCTGTTGGAGGCATTTAAGAACCAGCTCTATTTACTAAAAAAACCCATTTAGTAAGTAAAAATTACAAATAGTAAAATGTTTGTAAGCAAATAGAAAAGATAAAATTGTTAAGATTTTTTCAATACACATTAGACAAATTTTACCAAGCGACCTTTACCGGGTTAAAATGGGTGGTGCCTTTAACTGACAAGTAATAGGATATGAAAAGACAATTAGATTGCATACAAAAAACTCAAAAACTGTACACTTCAGCATGGTACTGGGATGCCCTGATGCCCCGCCGTACCTGATGTGATGCCCGAGACCCCACCATGATGTTGGGGCAGGTTGGGGGCCACCGCCTGCGCCACGGCCCCGAGGCCCCGTGTCAGGTCCTTCATGAGCTCTTCCTTCTCTGTCTTGCGCGCAAAGCAGAAGTCGGACACCTTGTTCTGGAATACCAGCAGCAACTGTCCACAAACAGACAAGGGTCAGGTTACTGAAAATAACTTGTGACTGGCATCAACTAGGGGTGTGCAAGTACTTGAGTATTGAGTATTTTTCAAGTCAAGTATGCACTACACGACTCGATTCAAAGTTTTGAAAAAAACTTGTTAGTTTGGGTCGAGTTTCCTATCTGACGTATGAAGTGGAAATTATGAACTGATTTTTACATAAAAAATCAATGTAACCCAAGACCAGCTTGAAATTATTTTCTATCTCATTTGTAGAAGAAAACCCTTGAAATTTTGTTATTACAATCATCAACATATACGGGGAGCGGCAGCTCAGTGGTAGAGCTCTGGCCTCACAACCCAGCGGTCCCCGGTTCGATCCCGGGTGACGACATTACATGCACAAACATGAGCAGTCACCTCTAGCTAGCCTATGTGACTTAATGCCGTGACCGTACCTTGCTGTCTTTAGATCACCGCACAGGCCTATTGGCCCATGGTGACAGGAAGTGAAGGTTTTAATAAAAAAAATAAAAAAATTAGAAGTGCGGTGCAAGAAATGAAAGAGGTTATGTTTCACTGGGCACATAGGCTACCTATTCAATCCGAGCAAGATAGAAAATAACTTCAAATGGCGTTTTTCAAACCAAATTCTGATCACATAGGGAAATTAAATCAAATTCATTTATTTTCCATAACACATTACAATTGAACATAACGATGCATACTATTAAACTAAACAATAATTCCTACATAGTCATTACTGCCTCCTGTGCGTGAGAGGCGTATGTAAATTCAAATCAATACTTTAAGATATACTCCTATTTCTTACGTAAAATTCTGAACACAACTAACTTTTATAAATTGATTAGTTTTATCGCATAGTAAATGATAGTACAGGAATATGATGTTTATCATTTAAATATAATTGTTTTTCATTGATCATGAAGAAACACTCATAGACACTGTTGATGTTTAGTACATAAGTGTGGATCAGTCTAACAGGTGAAAATAGTAATTAATGGGTAGTAATAGAACGCAAATAACTTTTTTCTTAATTTAGTCTGTCATATTTTGAACATATGTCAATAAAAATATATTTAAAAAATAATAAAAGACAGGTAACACACACATTACATAAAATATTCTTATTGTCTTTCATTGCGGGCACTTCATTACTTTAGCTATTATCTTTGTTGTTTTCATTAAAAGTAATTTTTAGCACACCTAAAATTTTGAAAAAAACTAAACTCAAAAAAGCTTGAATCTTGCAATTTTTTTTTTCTTTTAACTCGGCTCGGCTCAACTTAATTTGACCATGAAAATCAGTACTCGCACACCCCTAGCATCAACATATTCTTTTATGTTTATCTTGTACACTGTTTTCCAGTCCTGTTTTCGATACTGAATTTTATCTGCGGCATCTTTTGCGGTCCTGTTGTCGATGTTACAATGAAGTTACGGTTAGATTAATGCTCATTGCTCAGGTTCTAACATTATTGCGGTTCTATTTCTAAGTTAGACAGGGGTGCCCATCCCCCCCAAAGGCCATGGCGCGAATCCCCCCCCCAAAAATTGGAGACCCTCCATCAACAACGCACAGGTTGGCTTTTAGCGATCTCTCCTTCCACCACATTAATAACTGTATTTTACTTTTAAAATTTATCAGTTTCTTAAATATAAACACATTTAAATATATATTACATTATACACTGAAGGGACTGTGTCAAAAACCCCATTCCGGTAGTTAGGTATGGTACAATTACATTTACTTAATTTAAAATGCAATGATTTTAGGCTTATTGAAACTTTTACATTGAATTTACAGCAAATTATGATCCGATCACAAAATTGTAGGATTTATGAAATTATGTATGATGTGACTAAGGCATAAATTTTATGGAGTTTAATTTCTTCCCCTTTCCTTTCATCAAAATAGCAATGGAAACAAAATTTTAAAAATAAAAATAAATGGGTACGGTAGGCCACATGTAGGCATAATGTACAGAATGTTAATAAATCACAATCTTAGGGCCTATAAAAATTAATAATATACAACAGTCATATATTTTATTAAAATATATTACTATAGTTTATAGTATGAATTGGGTTGGCTTTCCGTCTGTCTGTTTGTGATGTTAAAAATTAACATTTTATATCTTATGTATTACAAGATATCAAGTTGAAACCTTGGGTAACTTCAACATTTTAGCATTGACTAGATACACTAACGTGAATAAACTTAATGCTTTTTGTTTGATACAGAAATTAGAAGGTTCGTCTAAGCCTCGACATGTACAGGGGTTGCGATCAATTATTGTGTTGTAATAATTCAGCAGGATTTACAGTACTACAAAATATTTTACCACAACAAAAACATAACCTTCAGGGATAAATAAATGTTTCATCCTTGGTTAAGAAGAGTGGTGATACTGATTTACATATAATATGTCACTTGTACTTCATGTACGCCGCAGATCGCCCCACCGTAAATAGGTTTCGAACATGCCTAATGTTAATCGAAGTCTATTCATAGTGTATATAGTAAACAACTATAGTTACTGAAATCAAAGTTGACGTTTCTCTAAGAAGAAGAATTTTATGTTTTGGAATTTGCTAAATTAATGTGAATTAGTTTATAAATCACCAAATGATATACTTTCATTTGAGGCTTCATTTCTAAACGATTCACTTCAAATCGCCGGGAATCGTAAACGAAATAATAACTTTGATATTTAACACAGTAGCATATCTTCTTATAGTTTAAGTTACATGTTTGTATTAAAATATTACTTGAAGTATGTATATTAATACTCTTTCGTTTTGAAACACAGTCCACTTTAGATTATAATAGAAGTATAAAGGTCTAATATAAACTGACCTAAAAGAATGAAACTTGTTCATTCTTAGCATTTGTTGCAGCCGTGTTGCAGGCCAAATTACCATACAGAATTGAGTCAAGCCGGGAGATGAACCTCGATTGGACTATCCCCCCTCAAAACAAAATATCTCTCTTGGCTCGTCACTGTTAACATTTTACAAAACAAAAGGGTCTAGAATATCAATTTGAAATTGATGCCACTGATCGATCACGGTTGCTAACTTGCAGTTTGCAGAGCTACATGATAATCTAGGGGATTTTAGTCTGCTTCCAGTGTTGCCATTCCATCCACCGTGCAAGATTTGACAGTACAAATTTGTGGGTTAACCAAAAACTAATTCAATTAATAGCTCTGTTTTTATGTATTTTACACTTGTTATGTAGTTTTTAATTCAACATTGAGTCAACAAAACTTATTCTCTTCTATACAAATTTGGAGTCACGATTTCCTTTCATTCCCCCCAAAATCCAAAAAATCCCCGCTAATAAAAAAAATCCCCCCTAATTTTGGCTGAACGGCGCAGTTTGCGCCATCAATCCCACCCTTTGGGCGGCCCTGAAGTTAGGACCTTCGTTGACAGCTGATATTGGAAAATTTTGATCAGATTTAGTGCCCATTAAACATAGTTTCATCGTTAACGACCGCTTGTACGCCATGCGATCATCATTTCGGTTCTATTACAATATCTGAGTGTGACTGTTAAAAGTTGATAATATAACATTCATTAGACGAGTATGCTTACCAATGTAGTTGATACCTACAGTTCTTATGTAGAATACAAATTAAAATAGCTTTCTATTTAACTTGTTGAATAAACCGCCAGTTAATCCAGCCATGTAGAAAAACAGTGTTCCGAGGTGGCTGGATTTGAGGGCGTCTACTGTACTACAGTTTATCAGAAAAGTAACCTCAGTCAGTGAGTTGTAGAACTTGGTTCCCTCGCGCAGGTTGTTGAGCAGTTCCATGTACGCGTCATGAGCCGCAGCCAGTTCCTTGAGAACCGCCTCTCTCCTCTGCGCGGCGTGGCCCTGTCCGCTCCGCTCCGCTACAAACTCTGTGTTTGTTTTCTGCAAGAGACAGAAAACTGTCAAGAGAGAAGTGATTTTGAGAACACGGTGGTATGTGTAACTCATGCTAAAGGTAACAGCAGCATTGTTGATTTGTGGTAAGAAGTGAGAATCCTCTGGGTTGGGAGTTAAATCTTTGGTTTAAATCATGTCTAAATTTCCATTAAAAAGAGAATTTGCTTTTCCACACATATTTAACAGCATTTTAAAAATGTGATACCTTTACACATTATTCACAATTATTATTTTAGTGCATTATGTTAGGAATTCATTTGGTAATAGTACAATAGACTCCTGACTTTACGAGCCTCGGTTATTCGAGACTCTGGGTTATCCAACGTCGCTATAAGCTAAATTTTTATCTTTTAATTTTCGTTTGGAGCAGAATAAAAACGCATTTTTGTCTGATGTAAAGTAAAAATATTCATAATTGATTAGGGATGGCTGAGAATGCTTTTTTGGTTTGGGACACGATCGCTCTTCTTGCAGCAATCGGGAAATATTCAGTTCAACTTTCATTTGAGTGTTGTATAAAGACAAATTAATGTTAAATATCAACTGATTATCCTTCCTACTTGTTCTACTTGTTTTGGTATAAGTTGTAATGAACGTATTTTTGTTGAAAAGATTAAAAACATATGCTTTTGATACTTGCAGTATACAATAAGATCAGGGAAAAGTATAAATTTTCTTCTAACCAAAGAAATTTAAATCAAATCACTAAACAATATACATATAAAGCAAAAAGTTGTCCATGTCAAATTTTACACAAGTTTTGTTGAATGAAATATTTAACGTGTGGTACAAAAAATGCATGACAAGAGATCTTGGAGTGGCTGCATCTCAGCCATTTCAGGATCTCTATTGTCAGTGTGTGTGACTGTACCTGTATCTCGGCCAGGAGGCCTTCCTGTTTGTTCAGACTGTCCTTGACTTGTTGCTGCAAAGGACCGTATGCTCGGCCCAGGGTTTCGACTGTCAGTGCGTGTTCGTTGATGTTTCCGTCATGCAGAGCAGCTAGGAATGTCTCTTTCATGTCAACAGTTGCAGACTTTAGCTCACATTCAATTGCATCTCTCTCTGCCTTCATTGTCTCAACCTGTGCGAAACAAAGACCAATATCAAACCTTTCATACATTTGAATGACTGAGCTAAACTCAAAAGTTCTTTTCCAAATTACATGAATCAAATCAGTAATGTACACCTTTGATAATTTGACACTCTGTAGAAATTATTTTGAACTGTGGTCACTATCTATCATTTCTTATTGCAAACTAAGGTTTAGTTTTTTTTATAGAATTTCCTGTGGATAAATTAGTATATGCAATGATTGTATTCAGCCTTTAGGCCACTCATGAGATACACTCAAACTTACATCTCGTAGCATACAGGCCTTGATGATACAATGATTGCATAAAATACAATAATAGTTAATTTTTGATACACAATTATACTTAATGACATGATTCCTTGTTAGATGGGTTTTTTCAAAAATTATTTGATACATATTAATAAAGATTTCTGTTTGTATTGTTTATAAAGCGTTAAGTTGGCCATTTGGAGAGCAGCCAGGGCCCAGTCCTAAAGTGGCCTGATTTGAGAGCATATACTTATACACGTGTTTTGACGACAATGGTGAATGGCTAAACTGGTGGAATACCTGATCGATGAGCTGGCGCAGACGGCTGGCCGACGAGGAGTTGCTGGTGTCATTGGTTGCGCCCCCGGCGTGTGGCACCGAGGCAGCCATCACCGCCGGACCCTCACTTAGCAGCTCCATGCCTCGCTTGTGGGCCTCGTACTTGTCCCTTACAGTCTGCAACAGTCACTCGATTAACAGACGACACGACTCTAATTCAGTAGCAGAGATGCGACTGAGCAAGCCATTGCTGCCAGCCCCTCGCTCACACACAAGGGTCATTATCAAGCCCAGGTGTCTAGAGGATTGATGAAGACACCTTGAGTGTCAAAACTGGTCAGTCACCATTCTAAAGATGTGAGTATTGCTGAGGATATTAGGGTATTGTAACCTCTTCAATAATTACAACATCGAATTGAATGATATCTTTTAGAAATTTTATAAACCAAAAGTAGTGGCCGGTGAAGAAAACTGAACACAGTATGCAAACTCATTTAAAGGTTTTAATATTTTAAATATTTTTTAAAAATCACTTTTTAAGCCTTTAATTGATAACAGAGGCTTTTATTTTGTTATTAATTGAGGAAAAAAATGTTTATGATTTTTATGTTAGGAATTAGTGTGACAAATATGCAAGTCTAACATTCACTATGGGTCACACTGTCACATATAATTCTTCTTTAACTTGTAAAATTTCAATAAGAAAACAAATTTATTTGTAATTAATTACAATTATGTGATATTATTGGCAATAATTTTGCAAATATAGTCCACAAATATCCGAAAGCTCAATATAAATGCTCCTCTCTAACAGTTTTGACATGTTAACAGTTCTAACATGTTTTGACGAATATATTCCTTAAACGCTCGTAAGCATAGGATTACTTAACGTATACATTCATCAAATGCTCCAAAGGCCAATATCGCCGTTCGAATATACAGGATGTACGGAAACTCTCTTCCGAAACTGCATTTGGTTATTCTTTGGATTAAAATAATCAAAACAAAACAGTTCATGTGAACATATTTCCTAAAATGCTTTGTTAAGCAGCTAACCGCCATTTTGTTTTTTACACTTGATAATTTTTCTTTCCATAACGGACAGTTGTAATGAGTTTATATCTGGCATGAACCTTTTCTCATCAATTTTAATTTTCAAGAAAAAATTATTGTTTTCCAATGTGTAATTTCAAAATGGTGGCCATTTAAAATTTTTAATTTCAAAACCAGTAAATTTTATCACAATTTTACAAATTACAAAAAAGTTGACAAATTGACTTATCTAACCATAGATCCCAAAATTGTAAGGATCCGACGACAATGGACAAGGTTGATCGTTGACCTTGAATGTCAAGTTACCTTATCAGCTTGAGCGGCATTGTTCAAGATTGTTCGGTACTTCTCCATGTTGGCTCGGAAGGTTTCTGTGAGCCGAGCAGAAGGAATTCGATTCCATTTGTCCCTGAACTGATCTCGTAGTTGGTCATCAGATTGTTTCTCATCATCCAGCATTCTTTGAGTCTGTAATAAACGGTAAAAATTCATGTTGTTTGCAATAAAAATAAATAAAAGGACATAGCTGTGTTTAAAACTGACAGTTGTTTCCAACCATTATATTTTTAGACCATAAACTGGAAAAAAGTATTATTATAAAAAAATTCTTATTATTAAAAAGTTTATTTTAGGCCTATAAACAAAAACAGAGTTTTCACATTTTAAAATCTAACTTCTAATTAATTACCTATAATTCAATGGCTAACAAGAGGATTCCACTTTAAACATTGGATTTATTACAATAATTTTCATCATACACATTATTTACCTTTTTAAAGCTAAGCTGATTGATAAGTGATTTGATTGTGCCAAGTCATGGGTATGAATCAAAGCTCAGTATTAATTTTTTTCTGTCTCTTTCACCTGAATTGTTCTGGCTACCACGGCCACTCAACAGACCTGTAGTGGACAGCGCAAAGTGGTAAAAAGAAGAGGCTGCCACAAAGATATTGTGACACAAAAGTAGATTACCTCATCGAGGATCTCTCGGTTGCGAGTGAGCAGCTCTGGCAGTTCCCGCAGCATATTGTTGATGGCTGTGATGCCGCCGCGTTCCTGGACTGCGGAGGCCTTGGCCACCAGGGACGGAGGCAGTTCCTGGCCACTCGAGTCCTCCAGAGCCGCGGGCAGGTTCAGGGACGCCAGCACACTGCGCAACAGACAGACACAGTGTATGTGGCAAATGTTATGTAGTGATCCTCTTGTCAGAGTTGACACTTATCAACAGTTTTATCAGGGTTCTTCCGGTAAAAACTCAAGAACTTTCCATAATTTTCAAGGACTACTGGGTGTGAATATGTTTAGCTAATTTGCACTATCCTAATAGGTTCAGACATAAATACCTTAACGTCAATAGTTCCAAATCAATCCGTGTGTAGTGACATGTTTTGAACTATGCGAATTTCAAACTATTTCATTATATGATAATTCATTCATCAGAGTTTAAAACACAATACAAATATAGTGGAACTTGGATAATTCAAACCTCAAGGGACCTATTAAAATCTAATAACTATCTAAACAGTGAGGCGCTAAAAAAGCAGAGCAGTGATAGTGATGACGGTGTGTGTATTACAGATGTAAGTTCTAATTTATGTGTCAATAATTGTACAATAGCACAGGCATCTCCTTTGACTTTAAACTCAAAAACCCAAATAATAACACCTACAACTTAAATACAATGAATAACAAAAGAAAATCAGGCTTATCAATTTTGCATCAAAATGTACAATATTTGGAAACACTATTAAACATTTTGACAGTAAATTTAGAGGAAATTCAATCACACATACTAGCTCTATCAGAACACAAAATGACAGTAGAAGAAATACAACTTTTAAATATTCCAAATTTTTCTGTAATTTCCTATTATTCCAGATCTAAATTTAAGGGTGGGGGTGTTATTATTTTGGCTAAAAATAATTTAAAATTTTTAAAAAATAAAAAAAGGTTTATTTTCCTGCTGTAGAAGATTTGTTATCAGAGAAAATTTTTGAATGTTGTTTGGCTGAAGTATCCATTGATGGTTTTTCATTTGTTTTTGGATGTATCTATAGATCTCCTTTTCAGTGTTTTCTGGAATCTTTCTTGGATAAATTTGATGTATTATGTAGTGTTTTGGGTAAAAAATTTAGAAATGTAGTAATAGCAGGGGATTTCAATATTAATGTGCTTAAAAAGGATGCAACATATAACAAATTTGTCAGTATTTAAAAATCACACAATCTATGTTACAAAGTTGATTTTCCCACAAGGGTTGCATCAGGCTCAAAAACTGCAATAGACAATTTTGTTAAAAATATTACAAAGGAAAAATTACAAATAACTGGTATAATAACTCAAGTCTCAGATCATGATGCACAAATTATGGAAATTTTAGATTTAGAAACTGTGCACAGTCACATAGTAAAAAAACAAACTAGAAAATTTACAAATAGTCCAGGCTCTGAGCAGGTTGAGCATGCACTGAAAGTCTAACAAAATTTGACTTTGGATTATTGTTGAGGACATTTAGTGGATGTAAAAAACCGATGTTGCCACATTTCCAGATTGGGCACAACACGGTGGGCGCCCTCTAGAGGAAGTCGTAGAGGAAACTGTGTTGGCCTATGTCATGTCGTATATCATTTTAAAGGTCTTTGAATGTAGATTCGAATGCCACAAACCCGATCTCTAAAGGTCGAATATAACTCGAGTTAATGCGTTTTGAAATTTCGGCAAAATGCTTTTTGTGCAAAGTTTGATTGCCTCCCATTTCTGACTTGATCGTTCATTTATGGTCGGCTTTGCGGCATTGCTTTCTGTTAAACATGATCTTAAAGCTTTCGTTAAATATTTCACAATAAATTTCATGGGTTATCCCAAATGGGACTGAAAATCATAATGTAATTATAATATTTCGGACAGCAATTGAAGACGGCAAATGAAGACTTAAAATAAAACATTTAACTTAATTTTCAGGATATTTCTAAAGAAGAGATGGATAGAATTTAAATAGATTCGAAAACAATATCGCCAACTCGACCTCAAATGAACGTTTGAGCCAGAAATGGCAGGCAGTCAAATTTTGCATGAAAGGATTTTACCAAAATTTCAAAACGCAATAACTCGCGTTATATTCGAACGTTGGAGATCGTGTTTGTGGCCTTTAAATCTACATTCAAAGACCTTTAAAATGATATATAACATAGCATAGGCCAACACAGTTTCCTCTACGACTTCCTCTAGGGGGCGTCCCCCGTGTTGTCCCACTCTGGAAATGTGGCAACAGTGATTTTTTACATCTACTAACTGTTCCCAACAATAATCAAAAGTCAAATTTCGTTAGACTTTTATGCATGCTCAACCTGTTCAGAGCCTGGACTAAAAGGAGAACATGGAATTGTTTTTGTACTATTTATCTTATGAGCAATGGTCTGAAGTTTTTCAAGCAACTGTTAATACAAAATATGACGTTTTTCATTCACTTTTTATGTATTATTTTGAAATATGTTTTCCTAAAGTTAATATTGTGGAGAGTTGTAATACTGCCAACCATTGGATTTCTAGAGATGTTAAGTTTAAAAAGAGGAATATAGTAGAATTAGAACGCAATTTTAGAATTTCAAAAGATGATTGCTTGAAAATGAAAATTAAAAAGTTAAAAAAAAGATCTTAATGGCCAGATGAACAGTGAAAAAAAGATGTTTTATGATAATAAGATTTCCAGCTCAACAAATAAATCTAAGGCAACTTGGTCGATTGTACGTTCTGAAATAACAAGTAAGGCAAAATCCACATGTAATATTGATTTAACCATTAATGGTACACATCATTCGGATCTCCTTGAAGTGAGTAATCTATTTAACCAATTTTTTATTAATACTGTAGAAAATATTGTATTTCCGCATATACAACCAAGCAATAATAAAAACAATACTCATACCAAAGTCTCTAGTTCAGCACCAGTTTTCAAATTTTAACAGGTTGACGAAAATGAAGTTAAAAAATTAATCATGGCTTTTGAAAATAAATTTTCCACAGGTATAGATGAGGTTCCAATTACCGTAATTAAACAATCTCTTTTTTTAATTTAAAACCACTCACTCATGTTTTAAATTCTTCACTTAGCCTATATCAGGATTTTTTCCAGATAAACTGAAAATTGCAAAAGTGATACCGGTGTTTAAAAAGGGGGATAAAGATGATCCCACATGTTACAGACCGGTTTCATTAATCCCTGCATTCGCAAAAATTTTTGAAAAAATAGTATACAGTCAACTCCCGATTATCCGGGGGCGGTTAAACCGGGTTGCGGATTAACCGGGGTCACAAAACGTCAATTTCAATTTAATTTATTTTCTCAGTTTTGACAACAATACCATAATTTATCAATCTTATTATGTTGAAATTACTTAAGAAGAAATATCTTTACTAATTATTATTTGGTTTATCAATGGAAAAAAGCAATGAAACACAGAAAATAATTTGTAAATTATTCGGTGGCGTAATTGTGATCGTAGTCATGTGGTCAGGGAGGAGCGAGTCAGAGCGATGGCGGGACACAATGGCGGGGTATGACCTTGACTGCTACGTAGTAAACAACAGGTCGCCCGCCGAGATGAGCTAAAAATAGAAACCAAGAAAGGTCCTATTTAGTTTCCAGTTCTGTCTGTAATTATCGCTCTGATTCGTCTGCTGTTCAGCGACCCCTATTAATTTTAACTTATATCATTCTAAACAACACATTTAAAATGCATTTGTTTTGCATTTCAAGACATTTTTGTTAAAGTACGGCAACATTAAAATTTTAATTGACAAAGTTATAAATTTATTAACCTAATTCAATAATTAGCATACATTTTGGACAATTGGTTGTTATAACATTTTTAACAATTAGACAAAAAGATGAAACATCACTCGTTTTTGTAGGGCTACGCGCGCGTGCTCTTATCTTGAATAAATTATCCCAAGCGACCCTCCCCCCTCACCCCACCCACCCTTCCCCGCGATGCCAAACAATAGAACACCTGACCTTGGTTTTTTGTCCACGTTGGACCTTTTTATTGTGTTTCTTGTTTACTCAACTAGATCTGTTTATTCGTTCCAATAAGGTTTGGTCAATAACAAATAATAAAAACTGGAAACCCGCGGACTCTTAGTTAAAACTTATTTGTTTATTACGTGTTTTAATTGATTTATTGAACTCTTTGTTTTAACCGTGGTTTTGGGTTATCCGGGACCCTTCAACCAGTCATTACCCCGGATAATCGGGAGTTGACTGTATAATCAGGTTTTAGATTATTTAGAGAAAAATAATTTGCTAGATCATCAACAGCATGGTTTTAGGGTAGGAAAATCAACCATTACGCCTGTATAAATTTTATTGAATCAGTGATTAACTCTGTAGATAGTAATGAAAAAGTAATTGGAATATTTTTAGACCTCACCAGAGCTTTTGACAGTGTGTCACATTTTAAATTAATAGAATGTCTCAATAATTTAAACGTTACAGGGAAAAAGCTTTCCTGGTTCAATTCTTACTTAAACAATAGACAACAATATGTGGAAATACAAAATACGTCTTCTCATCCTTCTTACAAATTCCAATTTAGACAAAAATTCTTTTCAAATTTAGAAACTGTTCAACAAGGAGTTCCACAAGGTTCTATTCTGGGACCACTCCTCTTCCTGTGTTACATCAGGGGATTGCCCAGAACATTGCAGGGAAATACCTCTGTATGTTTGTATGCTGATGACGCAAATGTAAGAGTTACAGGCAATTAACTAAAGAAGACATTGAAATTTCATCATTTGTTAATTTGTCAAAGGTCAAAGAATTTTTCGTTAACCAAAATACTCCAAAGCCTATCACCGCCATCATAAATTTAGATATGATCATGAATCATGATCATATCTATACTGCATAGATTAAAAAAATAAAATTTTTTGTTACGATCCAAAAGTAAGGACGAGATCGTTTTTGCTAATCTTTATCTAAATCCAAATAAATCTAATTTTATTTTATTTTCTACTAAACAAGCAAGAACGAAATTCAGTCCAGATATTGTTATAGATGAGGATATATTAGATTAGGTAGAAACAACAAAATTTCTAGGTCTTATAATTGATGAAAATTTAAGCTGGGATGGTCACATTGATTATATTTCTAAAAAAATTTCTTCTGGCCTATTCGCTTTGCGACAAATGGCTAAAGTCTCCATTATCAATTCTTTAAAAACAATTTATTTTGCATTGATTCATTCTCATTTAGCGTATGGTGTAAGCATTTACGGAGCAACAACTAAAAAAAAAATCAGACAGAATTCTATTGCTGCAGAAAAAAGCTTTAAGAATCATCTTTAATTTAAAGAGGACAGTTTCAGTTAAACAGCATTTTTCAGAAATGGGGATTTTAACAATATATGGGTTATATATTTTTGAAACAATAATGTATGTAAAACAAAACACAAATCCCACCGGAATTAATCATCAGTACAACACCAGAGCTAACAGGAGGGTGGAACAACACAGATTAAATTTTTACAAAAAAAACTCACTTCATGGGGAAAAATTTTTTATTTCACTTGCCTAGACACTTTTTAGAAGAAAAAAATTTAGTTAAATTTAGGAAACAATTAAAAAAATATATTTTGCAGCTCTCACCTTACTCCTTTGACGATTTTTGGAACGCTGAATAAACATAAGGGTCTCATTTCTTTTATTTCTACTTTATTTTTATAATGTTATTATTAGTTTAAGTACAGTTGTAAATATCTATATTTTGGCTATGACGCTATTCGATGTACTTGTTACATTATTATGAATAAAGGATCTTTGACTTGACTTGACTTGAAACATTCAAATCAAGGAAGTTCTTAATAAATAGGGCCAAAACGATGAAACTTCCTATTTCAATCAAAACTCCTAATTAAAATGACACGTTAAATTATAAATGCATAGATTAAAATCTATAAACAAGATTAGTTCTATAAAATTAAAACATAAATTTTCTATTTGAACGAACTATACAAAAAAAGTAACATTTTAATAACAACCTTAAAATGTATTCTGCAATACCGGTATATAAACTGCTGTAGACTAAGTACCAACTTACTCTACCGTACACTACCTCGTACTCTTATCGTACGTTGCACTCACACAGTACACTCACTAAACGTTCCTGTGCGTGAAAACTACAGTCACGTGATCACTTTCCACAACACAGTAAAAGACGATTTCGATACTAAACAAAGACTGAAATTCAGTCTTTTTCCGTCAGAAATTTCAGACAGTTGCCCAACACAATGGAATGCGTAACTGCAATTCTGATGTCAGTTTGACAGGTAGGGGAGGGGGCAGGGGCGAGACCAATGACCTTGAGGATGTGTTTTTGTTTTGTTGCTACCTAGTGATGGAACGGTGACAGTAAGCATGGCGCAAAAAAAAGCATGGTGGTCAAAAGGGGAAGGGAGAGAATGAGTCTACTGACTTTATGCTGGCACGCATTTAGTCCAACGCAAAACCTTTGCCGAATATCGATAGGCAAAAATCTAGGAAAAAATAGGAAAATCTATTTCCCGATATATTTACAATTATTTTGAGTCACAGCTTAAAATTTATACCTTAATTAGACACGAAAAAAATTTGAACCATCCAAAATAAAATTGAAACTATTCACAATTTTTAGCATTGTTTGGATACAAAACGCTAGGGACCAAGAGAAAATTTCAAATTAAAGATGATTTTGAATTAAAGAAGTTCCAATTATCCAGGTTCCACTGTAGTTCAGAAAGACGATAAAAACACAGACTCTCATTTCAATGACCAATAATGGACAAATATTGCCTATAATTTTTCAGTGGCGTTGAGCAGTCTCAAGCAGGAACAGACCCCTGAAGTGAAACAGACCCCGGAAATCTATGAACAGACCCCTGGAGTACCTGTGACCGACAGAATGCTACCAATAAAAATGATAGGCCTATCACTTTTGACACATAGGTATGTGTTAATTATTTGTTGTTGTAAATGTGTGTCTCTTACCAGAGTCAACACCGCGGACCCCTACCACGGTTTCCCCTTACATGTTAGAAAGTGTAGGTTTATCAATAACACAAAATTGTATCAAGATCTGGCACTTTTTCATTTTCCCCATAGACCCCATGTGGGTTAGTATGTCGGTTTGCCGCCATACGGGTTTTGTAAGTAATGGTGATGAAGTCAACGAGGATGATGATGTCCTGTCGGGCGACACTTTGAAGATGGTTTGCAATAGTGTTGTCCAAAGGACCACAAATAACCAAGATCACTGTTAAGAAAACTTGAATGAATTAAATTTTGACAATAAGCAGAAGATAGCATTACCTGTTAAGCAGTTGAGTGGCATCGCGCAACTTGGCCACTTCAGAGTTGACCAGTTCATTCTTTTGGTTCTCGTAGGATGTAAGGGCCTGATGTACCGCCATCGGAACTAGCTGCTCAAACAAATCTGCGCAAAACAAAACATTGGCGTGTATTATCCGAGTATAGTGGAGTCCTGATTATCCAAAATCATTGGGTCTACACCAACAAAATCATTTTTTTAAAGTATAACAGAGATTCATATTTTTTGTTATAGTTACATATTTGCCTATCATAAATAAATGCATCCAAAGCAAAATTGTAATGGCATAGGCATAGGCTAAATCTTTGATAAAAATATAAGAGTTGACCATTAGACCTTGTCTAAAATTGCTTAGAACAATTACAACAAGATAAAAATAAACATACATCATACAAAATATAACATGTTAATATACATACACTTTAAAAAATTTATACTGATCACAGGATATTAAAAGAATTCATGTACTAGGGATGGACGAGATTTGATTTTTAGTTTGAGACAAGATGGGATTTTTTAATCCTAATAAAATTTCGAGATGAGATCGAGACGGTATTCCCCTTCTCGTACATAATGGGAAATGTGCATTTAGAATTTTAATCTGATTTTAAATCCTGATTTATTACAGATAATTTATGAAAAATGAAAAATTATAACAGGCAAGACGGTTTAAAAACTTTTATTGAGAAACTTCTTTAAAATATGTCAGCATAAAAAAAAATTAAGTACCTTATCACAAATAACTCATGTACATAGGCTAAGATATGATAGGCTATGAGTTAGGACACAGCATTGACAATGCAAAATTTACCAGACTGAAACACCAGTCTTATTAGTTAAGTACGGTATTAAATTACAGTTTCAGTACTGTATTGTCTTTATGGTGTGTCTTGTTTTTGGGTATATTCAGTCTAGGGATGGACGAGATTGGATTTTCAGTTCGAGACGAGACGAGACGAGAATTTTTAATACTCAAATAATTTTGAGACGAGATCGAGACGAGATTTTCCCTCTTATACATTACGAGAAATGTGCGTTCGGGATTTTAATCTGATTTTGTAACATGGTTAATCCTGATTAATGTGAAGGAACAAATATTTCTTTGTAAATTGCCGATTATGTTAATAAACTGAAGTTAAAAAAGTCACTTTCTTAACAAAAGGTCTAGGCCTATAAAGGAATGTACCCAATAAAAAGGTTGAGAAGATATAGGCTCACCATAAACCCTACCGACCTACGTTTAATAAAACATAAAAAGAGAATCATCTGTTACAGTTACTTACTTCACTTTTCACTTTCATGTTTCACACTTTTCACTATTAACCTACTTTAATAAGAGCTTTTCCTCACTCACAGATTTGAAATAGGCATAGGCCTACTAACTTTGAATTACAAGCCTAGAGACTGGGAGGCTAACAAGAAATAACTTTTAATTGGAGGATTTTAATTTTCAACTCTCTCTTCTTCTTTGTCCATAAGACAATCTTCAGCTCTCATTTTGTTTGCTATTCCTTTTCATTTCTCCAAACTATTCAAGTCCTGTATACATAACTTTCACTGCTTTTGAATTCATGTAATACCCTCGATTTGTCCATTTGTCGTCTGCTACTGCTAGTGGTAAGGTTTTTATTTATTTGCTCCTAGCTGAATAAAGGCAAGCATTAGTGTAGCCATGAAGCCTGTATGGTTCTGGTAAGACCATTGATTTTCTATGTATTCAACACAACCTATTTATTGCTGTTCAACAATTATTGTTAATAGGCCTATTCAGTTTTTTTTTAGTATCCAAACCTTGAAATAAAATCAACCATCAGCCGATTTTAAGCATTTATAGCTTAAAATAGCTGAACTCTGCCAAGAGTGTGAAAGTAAATTAAATTCTGTATTACGTGGGATATTTGAGGTTAGCCATTATTCAATCTGATTGGCTATCTTGTCATTCATCTGATTGTCACTACTATTCTTACTGCCAATGTCAAAACAGCTCTTAAATTTGTCAAAAATTATTTGAATCAGTTTTAAATAATCATCTTGAAGCAATTAAATGTCAAATAATGATTGTTTATTGTTTATAAAGTTTTCCCTATGTTCTAAAGATTTATCAAACAAATGAATTATTTTATAAATCAGAAGCTATGTTGACTCCGCCCACTACTCTTGATCGTCAGTACCACTAACAGTCCGTGCAGATGCAGCCGTAGAGCCGCCTCCCACTCTCCAGTCCAGTCCAAATCTTGGAAGTCCAACCGTCGTTTATGATGGCAATTTAAGTTTGAAGTTGTGAGGAGGATAGGAAAATAAAACACTTCACATTGCTTCAAAATATTTTATTTTGCAGTATTAAATTCGTAAATTATATATACCCGCTTTTATCGTTATTCACGAATTATTTCTCGTCTCGAAAAATCTCGATCAAAATAAAATCTCGTCTCGGTTAACGAGATTAAAAATTTCTCGAAATTTCGAGACCCGTCCATCCCTAATTCAGTCAAATATGTCTCACACTAGTAACGCTTAGCAATACTTCTAAAAATACGACGACAAAACAAAAATTATAGTAAATGAAAGTAAAAATCATAACTATAAATATAGACAAAAATGATGACAATAAATATAGACTACGTAAAAATTTGACACGTAAATGTGCGAATAGGTCAAATAAAACACTTCACTTAAATCACATTTCAGTATTAAATTACTGGTAAAATATGCCTAGCAATTCATAGATTATTAATACTGTTTTTTAACGTTGTTCACACAAAATTTCCCGTCATGAAAAATCTTGAGAAAAAAATCCCGTACCGATATCGTAAATGAGATTGAAAATTTCTGGGATAAATTAGAGAAATTTCAAGATTTTTCCATCCCTAATGTAAATTATATAAAGGATTATCGACTAGCAAATAAAAATATTAGATTTGGAAGGCGTCATAATATTCCGTGAATGTGTAAGCTAGATTTATGAACTCCACCTATCCTGAAAATTTGTTAAACTGAACAGGGTCTGGTCTCAATTCTATCGGCAGGGTGTCCAGCAGGTCATGAAAATAAAATTCAAGGACAATTCCAGGTTTTCCAGGCCTATTTTTATAAATTTCCAGGTAAAATTTTATCGACATAAAATGAATGCGTACCAATAAAAGAAAGTGTTAAAAATTTAAAAGAGATTTACTTAATACGTATGATGAAACTATAAAATAAATATTAGCTGATAACTGGAAAAAACAAACAAAAACTGAGTCTACATAAAAAAAATAAGTTTAGGGCCTACTAGGTATTTAAGGAAAACCTAACCTAAGTCTGTAAAATAATTTGTTACCTGTAAGTCTTTTAGAAAATGAGCTGGCCAACTACTACTGGTAGGCTAGCAAAATCTATATTAATAACCCTACATTAAAAAAATACCAGATATTATTTTATGAAAAACCTAACCTAGGTATATAAGGATTGTTAGTGTAAACTGAAGTCTTTTAGAAAATGAGCTAGCATAAGTTACTACAACTGGTAACTTAGGGTAGCAAAAATTAAAAATCAAATGTCCTAATTTATATTGAGGAGAACAAATTGTTACTTTTAAAACTCATTTTTATACAGTGGAACTTGAATAAATTGAAGCTGAAGGGACAACTCAAAAACTTATTCAATCCAAAAACTTTAACTACAGTAACTTAACCAAGTTCATTAATAACATGAATCAAACAAAGGAAAAATTCAAGTTTCTTAAGTACAGTATAATTTAATGCAAGAAAAGGGCCTATGAAAGTAAATTTAATAACAAACTGATAAAATAATAAAATACTTAACACTTACTTAATAAAATACTTAATAAAAATGAGACACAGTAGGATTACAAGTTTTTTTTTAATAACTTAAAATGTTTAACTCAGTATAAATTAGAATGAATATAAATTTTACTGTAGTTAATAGATTATTCTTTTTTTTATAAATGGTAAACTTAAGTGAATGTTTTAACAATTCAATTTATACAGGTCTTTGGAAAAAAGGAATGTTAGGCTTCGTTATAAGTTATGAAAATTTAAGAAAGAAAACTAGATTAATGTATGCTAAGTAAAACACAAAACTCTTAATGTTGACAAAATGTTGTCATAAATCAGCAGAAGTTGCAAGAAGAGTCAAAATATAGGCTTAGGCCTACTAGGCAGCTAACAAAACAGTAAGTTCTTTAGATAGGACTGAAAATCGTTAATAGGCCTAGCCCAACAAGCAATGGGATCTAATTGCTGATAATACATTGCCTGTGAAAAAATTATGTGGGCTAAGTTATATAAAAAGTAAATGGACCTAGGTAAGTTAATGTAACTGATTCTTAAAACACTTGGCCTACATGATTCATTCCACTGCTTGGGCCTTTAACTAATCTCACAAGAATATAGTTAACTTCTAAATGTCCTATAACGAGCCAATCATTGCCTTAATGAGACTTGTGTAACAATAAATGATAGTTACTTGAGCCCGATGAGAGTTGTCAATTCCTACTTTAAACTTATAATTACATCATATGTTTACGTTTACGTCTTGTAAACCATAGAAAGGAGCATTCCCGGTAACCAAGAAATAGGACTAACTACATTTAGACAACTATTAGCGATGTTTTTTACGCTAATACCCAAAAAGGTAAAACTTTCAATTGAGTAGTATTATTTAAAACGTATAAATTTTGTATTGTATATAAATAAAAAGAGTAATAATTCACTTTGACCTATGTAAACCCAGACGACAACGACGCCATTGTTGTTTTCTACCCACAACATAACAGTCGAACAGTGGTACCACGATACCAGTCAGTGGTGATCATCAAATTGTCGTATTCGGCAGAGCTTCATACGGAATATTATTTATCGTAGGGTTCAATGGCGCTGTTACTGAGCTAATATAATTGGGATGTAACACTGTGTATTACAAAAACATGTCTTCCGTCCTCATATTGTAGCGGGCATTGGTC
Source organism: Neoaliturus tenellus (assembly GCA_030545055.2). NCBI lineage: Eukaryota > Metazoa > Arthropoda > Insecta > Hemiptera > Cicadellidae > Neoaliturus > Neoaliturus tenellus. The sequence continues at coordinate 90,281,185 of CM061535.1, forward strand.
AATAAACATAACCAACGCAATTTTGTGACGTTGGCAGTGACGACGTGAACATAACTTAGATGACTCTAATGCACGACGGCATTGCCAACCTCGTAAAACGACGGCACGCAGTTATACAGTGTTTTAGCTCAGTGAGCCAGCGCAAGCATTCATCATGGTACTTTCGTGGTACAAGATTATCGTATACCTTGTTCACAGGTGACACCGGTGAGTGATTGTCGACGACGTCTTTTTTGCGGCTTCTCTTTATTGGACTGTTTTGAAGAGAATGTAATTATCTAGTTACAGATGACAGGTGATATTGATATCTCTGTTCCTATTCCAAAGTAATATTTCGGTCTGATATTTCACAAAATAACAATCGGCGATTAAATTTATGGCCGACGTTGCCAATTTTTGCTTAATATATTCAAAATTTAAAAAATTCCCGGTCAGCTGTAAAATTCACGTACAATTCACGGATTTTTCCCCGGTCACTAAAATTCACGTACAATTCCAGGTTTTCCAGTCGGCTGGACACCCTGATCGGATAAGCAAGACTCTACTATAAAGATAATTAAGACGCAATATAAATCTTCCAAACATATTGAAAATTGTCAATTACCTCACACTACAAATCTGCAAATTCCATGATACTGATAAATTGTCAAAGTAGGCCTATATCGTAAATTTACCTTAATCTAAGTTGTTTGAAATGATCCTCACACGAAAATGCAAAACTTTACATCAACAACGAAACACAATTTTGTAAAAAATTTCTGAAATTGTTCACCTGTATCTCAGGAACACAAAGTTATTTACTACATATATCAACACTATTTTTTGCAAGTTTGATATAAATGAGGTAGTTTTAAATGAGTCACAGTTTCTATCAGAGTTGAAGTCAAAGGATAGTTACTGGATAGGGACCGACTAGAAAATAAGCAACAATAACTCCACTTGGGTTATCTTATCATAGGAAATAGTATAGTAAATAGCATGGAAAGTAATGTGAGGATTAAACTTAAATTCAAACATCAATTACTGGCTGATTACCGGAGATTACTTGGGCTGGACTTGGGACTCATGAGTAACAAGAGCAAATGTTCTTCATTAAATACCCTTCCGAATAATCTAATCAACCCCATTGAACATACAAAATTAGAGCTTTAATCATCATTTATTTCTAGATGAGTAGAGATGAATTTGAAAAATGTTCATTTAAGGGGTTTCAATTATTTACGACAAAATATTATAAATAGCAGATTGCAGTTTGACATAAATTTTATCACATCAATATTGGAAATTGTGATTACGAAAGCGATTTGGAAGCATAAGCTTGAGTTTTTATTATTTTTTATTATTAGAGCTTAAAATATAGTTTCCACCCATTAGTTGAATTTATTTTCTTTTCTGTTTATCTGTGTCATTTCTATTTATGTCTGTAGTCCTTGATTTCAACAGTTAAATATTAAACAAGGGTAGTAAGTTAAGTGTTTTGGTTAAGCTTTATGTGGGTCTTACATCTTATGTTTACTCTTTCGATATCCAACCTTTTAGCTATTCCAACCATCATCGGATATGAGAGGTTCAACAGTGGTGAGAAGGGGTGTGCGATGCATCGCAATTGCATCAAAATTTCGATTCGATTTGATGCAGATGTATTCAAAGTTAAAATGCATCGAGTACGTTAGATGCGACTCAAAGGCGCAACGTACGTGCCGAATTTTCATGTTATTAAAAGAAATAAAAATGTATTCTATGTTTCATTTTCATTGAAACCTACAAATTTCCACTAGGCCTATTTAATTTTAAATCTAAACTCGTTCTCAAAACCAACAACAATGCAGTTTGGGTGATGGCTGACAACGACAAACAAAGGTAAGCGGTGAAAGGATACTGCACAGTAATTTTTAACTTCATTTTAGTATATTATATTTTATCAGATGTCAAGTGATTTTAGAGGTGATACTTTATGGTTTTATTTTTAGTGGGATTGGGAAACTCTAGACATGTAAATTGCAAGATAAGTAAAAAATAAACTGAAGAAATCATGTTACTTTGCATCGCATCGAATTTGAATCGATTCGAATCGTTGCATCGAATCGAAAAAAATTTGCTGCATCGCACACCCCTTGTGGTGAGTTAAGAAAAAATTTGACATGAACAATCAGTTACCTTTGAAGTTGGAAGAGAGACGGGCAGGCAGGGGTTGGGCTTTGGCGAGGGGAGCACGTCCGATCGGCGTCAGCGCCTTGGAGTCGGGGATGCGCTCGTGATAGATGAAGTCATTGTCCTTGGCGGCCTCCTTGAGGTGGCGCTCGGTCTTGGCGATCAGATCGGCTGTGAGGCTCGGCTTGCCGCACCGCACCTGCGCCGTCTGAAGGCACTCCAGTGCGGCCTGCCATACAGAACCATCCTTTATTTAGGCCTTAAGATTATAAGTACGAGAGCTACTCCAAAATGAAGTTCTGTTTGTATACAGTGGAGGGAGGAAATGAGGTAGAGGCATGCCATGTTGGTTAGATAAGCACTTTAAGAACCTATCCGTAAGTTGCAGAGGTTAATAGGGCTGGGATGTATAATTAAAGATCATAATGACCGCTACAAGTTGGAGTGACGCCGGCTCCGCAAAACACTTCGAAAGGTCCTGCTGACAACTGACAAAATTAAATTTGTGGATTTTAATTTTTACTGTAAATTTTTTATATTTAACTTAAAGGGATAAATTTTTTACCTAAACAAATTTAATTCCAGACGTAATTCAAAGTGTCAATAGGCAATTGTGGAGCCAGCAACACTCTGGTTTTGCTATAAAAATATTATATTATATTATATACTGAAAGCAATCTAGTTTTAAAATGAGAGACTGCAGACATGGATTTTATTCCCTTTAATTAGCATTTTCTTCTGATATTTTGCATACATTTTTCCATTAAACACTAACTTAACTTAAACCCATACAAATAAAATATGGTTTGATTTAAAGTAATACTAAACGGATGTAAATAATGGTTACCTGTAGTCTGGAAATCTCTTCACCAACCGCTTTGTTAGCCTTACAGACTAGACTTTGATAAAACTCCGCCATTCCATGGAACATGGCCTGTTTGCCCGCCACCTGGACAGGAAAAGTGAATTATAACACAGCCCAAGTAAGAGAAGAATAACCAAGTCATGTGTAATGATAAAATAATGAATATTGCATGACTTTGAATGGAGGTAAATCAGCAATTAACAGTAAGTTCTCCTCGCCTGAAAGGACTGCACTTTTCTGTTTTCTACGCAGATGTACCACTCGCTTGAACCACGCAAGTGGCCGAATGATCTTACCCGCTGGGTGATAACCCAGAGCTTGACCACCGAGCTACCTGCTGACTGTGCAATGATCATGTTTTCTATCAGATTAATGTGATAGGCAGAGAAGAATTTTTGCACAAAAGATATGTTGTTGCACAAATTGTTTGTTTTAATTAGTCATTAAATTGAGTCAATTTTAGTCAATTTTATCATAAATTGAGAATGATAAAACACAATCATCCAAAACTCAAAAGTGAATCAAAGAAAAGCTAACAGAATGAAATATATTAAAGAAAGAAAACGAGGATACATTTTAGATAAGATTAACAGACTATCATAGCTTCATTTTGATTGAAGTTATTTCTGGATCCAAACTGTTGACTTGTATAAAATCTGGAAGTCTGCAAAATCCTGTTGATCTTGTTTGTTGAATATGATTGTATTATGTGTTTTGGCAAGTCCACACCATCTTCAGATCTTGTACAAAAACTCCATAAAAATATTTGCCTATTCAGGAGCAATATCAACTTTAAAAATTCGTAAACCAAATATCCAAGCATTAAAATTTGTATTGTTTTTTAATGTACTTGGTTGAATATTTTTTATGAAGCTCATGAAAAATATCTGAAGATGGCACGTAATCTCCAAAAGAGTAATCCAGCAAGGATTCAACAGGATCATTTGTTGGATACTCAGGTATCTACAGGGTGTCTATCAAAATCAACAAAAAATTAAATTACCAACCTTTTCCCGACCACTATTCTGAAAATTCTAGACCAAAAAACCAGACTCATCACCAGTAGTTTTTTTGTTTATTCTCTAACATACCTAATTTGCAAAGTTTGAAAATACCATAAAATTCTTGTTTTATGTTATAAAATGAGTTTTTCCTGACAAAAAACCTAAATTCCTGACTTTTTCCCTACTTTGCCTGACCTCACAAAATTCCTGATTTTTCACATCCTGACTTTTCCAACTGGTAGACACCCTTTTCTACCAACCCTTTTGCTAAAAATTATTGCAATTTATCAAGGCTTATATGAAAAAGGGCTTACAATAGGAATCCATTCTTTGTCCCAGAGAGCCCTAACGTTGTCCTTCTGCAGAAGTTTAAGGGCATCGGCATATAACTCATCGGCCTGGTTGGCTAGCTTGGCAGTTAGTGCTTCCTTCAGGTTATCTGTAAAAATCAAACATTGAAACAAGTTTGGAAGAGAAACAAAAGAGCCATTAATTCAACAAGTACATTTGCTTCATTATCAAAGTGGCACATGATTGTTTGATAATACATGTGGTTTAATATAGTTTTTCATTTTTATTAATAAACTGTGGTCTGAGGTGGACGTTGTCAAAAAGAAAACCAATGAAAAGAACAACAATAGATTTAAATACAATATTTACCGGATATTAACAACTATTGACCAGACTATTCATATCTCTTCCTATATCATTCATTTAGCCATACATTAGCCGCTTACAATAGCATGGTCAATAGATTACTCCAAGTACCGTTAACACATGAAGATCATAACGTAGAATTGAATATTATAAAGCACATCGCCCGTTCCAATGGCTACGAAACATGTATGATTTATAAACTTGTAACTAAACATTCCAATAAAATTTTGAGAAATGATTCCACATCGAACGAGCAAAATATTTTCTGACTGAATATGCACATCGACTACATAATTTACTCCAAATAGAATTACAACAGTTGAGTAATGTTCCCTCGCCTTAAACATCAAATAAGACAGAGCACCTATTGAAACCTAAACCCCAGCCTGCAAAAAGCCCACTGGAAAAAGTGGTGTATATAAGATTCAAGGATTGTGAAAATTATTATATAGGACAAACTGGTCGCTATTTTTCAAAAAGAATAAAAGAACATAAACCAAACACCAGGATATACCCTCAAAATCAAGTTTTGCAAAACACATGATAGCCACGGTGTTGGCAAAATTGAAAACAATACAAAAATAATTTTAATTTGTAAAAAAGGCCCTACTCTCAACACCTTAATATAAATAAGGCCCTAAAACAAAAAAATTTAGTTATAAACGAAAAATTTAATTACAGCTTGCATATAATTTTCAATAAAATAACTGAAACTACTCAAGTTTGTCAAACGAGTCTATCATTGACAGCTGATAACCCACTCAGGAGGATTCCAATAGGTAGGGTACAGAGGTCAAGTCATGTTCACTTCCATCGCCTCCAGTGTCCTCAAGTCGGCCATCATTTACTGACAAAAGTAAACACGCAAGATGATGACAACCGACTGACCGTCCGCTAGCCGTCCGTGCGAACCATTTTCGTTTTTTGTAATTTGTTATGTGTATTGTGTGTGTAGATATTTTAAAACTTTTTGACAACATCCACCTTGGACCAATGAAATGACTACTTGATTTCTCGACAATATACATGATCATAGTGCAAAAACCTGGTTGTAGTGTCTACACACCACTTAGAACTAGAACGATCAAGGTAATCTAATAAAATACCAATATATAGTTATCACACTATTTCAGAGGTAATAAATACAAAAATGAGCAAATTATAAAGTTAACAATATCACATTAATGTCTCAAAAATTATTGTGGTAATTTTCTATCATTAGAACAAGCTTAACTATAGCTAAGATAACTAATTGCTTGAACAAAAGAGCAGACTGACCGTGGACAGCTTTGTGGACAAATATCTCCTGAGCCTGCGCCAACATGAGTGCAGACAGGGCAGCTAAGGTGTCAGGGTTGAGGTCAGGGGTCGGGTCTTGTTGCAGGGCTGCCATCACGTTACCCTTCAGGTGACTAAATATCCCTGCCGATTGCTGAAACACCATATTTCCCTTTTTAGGATCTACAGTAGACTTTTGATAATCTGAACTAATTGGGAAGGGTCCTGTTCAGTTTGACGAATTTTCGGATTAGGCCGATATTATGTAAATAGGCCAACTACAACTTGAAGTTTTAGTTAATAATAATAATAAATAATAATACAGAAAGGTTACAAACATGTGTATACTAGCGTTGCTGCAAAAGCCTCTTTAGGCTTGCCTGCAGCTCCAAATATCTCAGAACATTTATGAATTATTGAATATTGAGTCAGTAGTACTAATTTTGTAGCATATATCCTTACCCTATAAAGCTAAAAATAACACAAAATAACAGAACAACGACCAGGGTGGACTGAGCCGCCGGGACATCGGGAAAATTCCCGGTGCGCCCTCCCCACCAAATCGCCCCGGCGCCCCTACGTCGAGATTTTTCATTATAAAGAATTGTAAAATATTTTTTGAAAGTTCAATTTTTTAAATTTTTTTTTCCCTAAAACAATTAATATGTGTTTGCACTTCATGACATGAAAATACTACGTTTATCTTCACATAAATTGAATGTTCAACTTTGATAAATTACTGCAACTGGGAACTCTTTCGTGTAGCAATGACTCGACATAGTTGGCTAACCTGTGCGGAGAAACAGCTGTCAGCCTGGCGCGACCATTTCGACGTAGTACGAGTAAAGGTCAATCGCAGGGAGATGATTTTGTTAAACCTTACACAAAGTGTATATTTGTATTTATTCTGGAATATGTACTATTTTGAATATAAATACGCGTATTAAAACGACTCTTGTAATCCATTATTTTAATAAATCGATAATTTTAAGAGGTTAGGAACGATGCTGTATTTGAATTTTGCAGAAACTATGCAGTTTCTAGTCAATCTTCGTTGCAGTGACTTTCCTGATGACTTTTTAGCACACCACTCCACTTACAGATTACCTGCAAACCAAGGATCTTTTGACTATGTTCAAGCATTGAGGCTAGTAAGCTGTACTTAGGAAAAAAGGCGCCTTTAGGATTTAAAAGGTGCTAGGTCCAAGTTTGCCGATGTCTTCAAAGCTGCAGAGGTCTTCGTCACTGAAATACCGAACACAATCGAACATTTTTCGGGTACAGTTCATAATATCGAAGAAATCATCATTGAAACAAAACTGCCTGGGTGAGAGTAGGAAGAAGAAGAAAATGCCGGGGAAATTTCATCAGGAGACCTGGCCTAATTAAGGATAGCAATCGCCGATTTGAAGTAACCGTTTTTAACTGTGTTATAGATCAAGCTGTCGAATGTATGAACGAAAAGTTTTCAGCAAAACAAAGTCTATGCTTAGATTTAAAATATTTTGATCCCAAGCGGTTTAACAGAATTGACATTAACTCTTCTAGCTTTCAAAGGATAATAGAATTAGTTACCTACTGCGAGGAGGGGAAACTGGAGGAGGAATTAGTATATTGTAATCACCGTGTCATCACCAGTTGTCGAAGCCGGTAAACATAACAGAACCAACCGATGATTTTGAAGGTGAGCTCTCGGAAGAATAATTGGTTTCCAACTTAAATGATGACGGATAAAGAGACCCAAACGATTTGCAGTATATTATTCAGTGTAAAAGTGGTAAAATTGCAATACTTGCTTCAAGTGTGCATTCGACGTCTTACTTTAGAACAATATTTTTGTTTTCAAGGCTGTACACGAACCTTTTTAAAGTCTTTAAGTATATCTCTTGACATTACCAGCTACCCAAGTGTCATGTGAACGGCCCTTTGCAAAATTAAAATATATCAAAACAAGGCTCCGTTCAGTCTGTTCATGACTCACTGATGATCACCTTGAGACCATATATCTCATGAACATGGAGGGAGATATTCTTGTCAAGATCAATAATTAGTAGATAATCGACGAAGCTGAGAGCCCCCTGTGAACAATAACGATGCCTTCTTCACGTATAAACTGTTGGTATGTTTAATTAACTTTTATGGGCAGCAAACAGTAATGTTAATAAAATATGTTTGTTTTGATAAATATAAACAACTACGGCTTTCTAGTTCAATATTTGCCTACAAAGCCTTCAAATGCTTTTTGTAAAGTTATTTTTACTTTTATCAGTTTAATTTTTAACATCAGTTTGTAATGTTTATTGAAAATTAAGAAGTTACTGTTTTAACACTTGTTTGATTTACTGTATTTTACAAACTACAGTAATATACTTCTATAGATACATCGTAAATTGTTAAAATTTTAAGGGATTCTGTTATTATAATCATTAGAAATAAAGACCAAAGTATCCATATATATATATATATATATATATATATATATATATATATATATATATATATATATTTTTTTTTTTTTTTTTTTTGTCACATGTTTCAACTATCTCACTTTCAAGTAATTAAACTATAAACTCTTTAATATTGTAAGGTTACAATTTTAATTGCTAGATAATTATATGATAGTCGAAACATGTATAATAAATGTACTTTATTATATACAAAATAATATGAATGCCATACATGTATATATATGGCGCCCCTCCGGTACCCATTCCACCGCCCTTTTCATAGTGTCAGTCCACCCCCGACAACGACCATTGTAGAACAATTTCAATACTGTTAACTTGGTACTATAAAATGGATACTATTTTTAAATGTACAGAGATAACTGAATTTTGTTTTCATCACAATATTTCTAATAAATAGACCTTTTAGTAATTATTACTAATTCATATGAATGTTCTAATGTACTAATTCATATGAATGTTTGGAATTTCTGAGATTTGTAACTTTGACCCCCAGTTTTTTTAAACCCACTGTATTCATAAAACATTGAGAATATTTTTTAATTGTTTCTTGGCATCAATTTAGGGGCCAACTGAAGAACAGTTTAGGCTAATAACCTTGTATAATATGAATTTTAGTTAAGAACGAAAATATTAAATTTCATCTTCTACAAACATTAGTCAATATAGCCTATTTATTTTCTCGTCTTCCATTCGTGGAATGGTGTCATAGTAAAATAAGCTTCAGCTCTGAGTTCCCTGATTTTCCCTCATGAAATTTCAATTTTCTGATTTCCCCTGACTGTAGGAACCCTGTCTTGACACTAACCCCGTTCAAAAGTTATGCGCGCCACGTCCAGCGCTGCTAGCAAGGTCCACATGTGACACAATACAATCTGCCCCTGGGCTATAAATTTCATTGGGCGGAGCTTCATTTCACACTCTCACTGAACAGACTATAGGTATTGCTCAATAGTTCAGGTATAAAGTACTAAAAAAAATATATATCCTACAGTAAAAGAACAAAACCATTAGTTTTACAGTTCAATACTTCACATTTAGTTGTGGTATGAACCAAAACAACCATGTACAAACTTTTATCAAATTTAGATCGGAATGAACTTAATGACACTTTAACGGGATGGGATATATAATAATTGTGGTCTGACCTGGAAGAGTTTGGCAGCCAGTTTGAGTCCCTCATCACTATCGATGCTTTGTGATGCTGCAACTGAGCTCTGTAGGGCTGCAATGTTGAAGAGGACACTGACTCGTTCATAGCCCAGCTGGGATATTGCTGTAACAAAGCAGAAATTACCAGTAATCAATCTAAATAGGCCTAATGAGTTTTTTTTTTAAATTTTTATTTAATGTAAAATGTTGTTATAAACTGTGAAATAATTAACTCGGACTTCAAGTTTGAGTTAATAATTGAATTCAATGGACATTTGACTCTCATGAAATTACAGAGATTATGGAACCCTGGATTGATTTCCAATCAGATCATTAATCGATGCTTGAAACTATGCATACTTTACTTTTACTCCTGTGGCCACACAAATCCCAAGTGATTTTTGGCCTCGCCAACTATTTTTGCCTCGACTGAAACCTAATTTGACATAAACTTTTTACAAAAACAGATTCATGTGCTCACAGTCAATGAATACCGGACTAAAAAATCTGAACGAGGAAAAATACAGTATGATTCATCCTTCCCAACTCTCGTAGCCAGTCAGGAATGTGAACCAAGGAAACAAAACAATCCTTAGGTTCAATAACCACCAGTGCCACTCACGACAACCCCGATCCACCTCTTGTTAAAAGCCAAAAACTCTATTCTTGTAATACATTTTAAATTTCTTCTCAACTTTTCCAGTTGACCTGGGATCCAGTTAAGTAAGATATGGAGAACAGGGCTTTTAAAAGCACGTACTTAAAATTCTGGTTACCCTACCATCTTGTTAAAAATTGCTAATATGGATATTGCAGAATGTCAAGGAAACTTGTATTCTAAAACATCCAGCCCTAGCAAATAATAATGTGATTTTCCGTAAAATTGTTTATTATTTTAACTTTTAAATAACATGCACTAATCCTTATCTAATCAAATTACTTACTGAGGCTTGTTCTTCCTCCAAAAAGTCCGGAGCCTTTACTAAATGCATCTTTCCACTTAAAAGGAATCTGTAGTTCACCAGGAGGTATTTTGCTCTCAAGGGCTATCAGCTGATCGTAATAGCTGAAAAACAAATCGTAGGATACACAATGTAAACTCATTTGAATTAGGATCTATTCACCCAAGTTAGGATTTGACACAATATACTCTCTTTTAATGGCCCAACTTTCACCTGGGCATCACTACCACTACTCTACACTGACTTCATTTTATAACATAGCATTGCTTTGTTTGGTCATGTTTCGTCGATACGATATGGGAGATGGAAACATTGTTTATGCATCTTTCTTCAAATCAAGGTCACATCATTGACCTGTTGCCACACATTTTTTGTTATTATTTTTAATACATCGTTGTATTTAGGTCATGGAAAACTGCATTTTAAAGTGGTCAAAGCTACATAAAGCGGCCAATTCATTACTAGGCTTGTCCCAGCGTAGCCAGTTAAATGGGAATCCACTGTGGATTTAAAATAAAATTAGACATAACCAAGTTCTTTTAATATGAGTGTTATTAAAATTTCATTTCTTGAGAAATTGAAATCATCCGTTAGAACCTGGAGGCTCCAAACTGACAGGAATTCATGGATTTATACAAAATTTGAGCTGCATAATGATTTTAAAAGCTACACTTGTTGCACCGAATATATATTTGCAGCTAGATACATCAGAGAGTATCAGGAGCCATTCAAAAATTGTGTCAACAGAAATGAATATAAACAAATAAGGTACATTGATAAGAGTGACCTTGAACTTAAACGTCACTGATTATAAGGTGTACTCAAAATACAAGGTGGTTATAAATTATTGGACACATCTTAATATTGAATTTAAATAATTAACCAAGCAATTTAGAAACACAGGAATGGTTTTATTAAATAGCATATTTTAAATAGTTTCTGGAAGATAAATTAGTGTTTTATTATTATTTTTAGAAATATGGTAAACTAAACAGTTTCCACATGCTTTCCAAAGTTTGCACGCAAAGTTTGTTAAATGAATTCAACCTCCGGCCATGGTTTTTCTGAGCACGGCTGGAATTATGCCTCCAATAACCTCTCTAACTCTTATCTCAAGTTCCTCAATGTACTGTACCTTCCTTATGAACATTCTGTCCTTGCCTTTTTAAATCCAGAAAAAAAGTCTAAGGATGTAATGTCTGGGGAATGTGAAGGCCAAGCAATTTGCCATTAAAAAATATTATACTTACTTTTATGATTACAGAAGTTTTTAAAATTATTTTTTGAAGTTACTATATTAAGGTGTTTTAAATTTACTATTTAATAAAATAACTAAAATGTTTCTACCTTGCCGTTTATTTATTTATCGACTACTAAAATGTGTCTAATAATTTATAACCTCCCTGTATACCAGTAGTCCAAATGTTGCATATGATACTTCATTGATAATTTTTTTTTCATTATTTTTTATTTTTTTATTTTAGGAATTGGTTTTTATGAGTTTTAATACAATTAAATGCCCTATACACTTAGACTTAAGTTTTTGTTTGTTAAACCTTTTTGATGTGGTTTAATACATATGTAAATCTATTACAGACTGGCGATATTTGTTGGTGTTTGTTTATAAAATAAAATGGAAGTGCAAAGAAAACTTTTTCCTGAAACAGTTTTACGCTTAATACCAAAACATATGGAAGTCTTCTTGGAGTGAAAAAAATATATTAAGTCTAATTTAACATGGTTTAATTTAAAGATATGCTACTTTAAGCCAGTGTAGTGAGCTGAGAAAGATATACAGTGAATAGAACATAAGCGTTACAAGTTTACACTCTAGGTTCCCACTAAACTTGCTAGACAACATCCATTATCTAACTAAAAAGTCACGACGACAGCCTTATCATAAAAAATCAAGTGATGTTGCAAAACATTTTACGATTGAGAGCTAGGGGTAAATTGAGCAAGAATTAAAGCACCAAGGATACGAGGATTTTTTGTTCGCTATTAAAAAATATTCTGGATTATTGGTTGGATTATTCAAAGGTCAGATTTGGCAGTCCTGACAATCAAGAGTCTATGGTATGAGGCGTCAATGAAATACTCATGAAGATTTCAAGAAGTTACTCGCATTTTATCGGCTTTCGTCTCACAAACACATTACTGATCTAGGGCCTAGAGGATCTACTGCCATAATTTATGCTTTAATGGAGCCAACATAACTTGAACTTGCAATACACGGAAATTGGTGTTAAAATTCTTGGATACGGCATCTTTTTAAGGGAAAAAGTTGTCATGCTGTGTTTTTAACTTAAACCTGATCTTTTTTAATTTATTATTAAATAATAAAAGAAAATAGTGGGACTAAAGGGAAGAAAGAAAATAGCGCATGAACTTCATTCATAATGAGAAAATAATTAAACGGTATGCCCTAATACAAATTCTTGTTGTAGGCTTACTAGACAAAATCCGTAGATTAGCTAAGAAAGCTAAGTAAATACAATACCATAGGTCCTAAGTAGGCCTACTTGGAACATACTTCATGACTAAACCTGTTAGCACAAGATTAAAAATATCAAATTGTCTATAGAACTTTGTTCCACAAAGTTACTCAAATACAAAGTTCTAAAAACCACAACACTACATTTAACCTCACATGTATCAAGCACCAACAACAGTTTTTGTAACAATCCATTGGAAACAATTGCAGACTACAGCCGGATATAACCGCTAGTATTTTGTACTTATCAGACGCTAGGCGGATATATCCGCCCAACTGTTTCAGCTCTGCGGACGGTATGCCAAAATATCAGCTGATTATTAAACATGAAATTCTCTAGATTTATCATCTAGCATAACATTTATTTTGGTAAAAATGTCCTAAAATTTCATAAAATCTTTAATCAATGCACTAGGTTTTTTTGTAACGGATAAGAATATTATTTAGTTCTAGTTAGCTGCACTGTTTGACTAAGTATTATCACAGCTCTTTTTCCCGCCATTTTTGTGCGCAAAGGAGACGTAACAGTGTGTTAAGGTTACTTTTACAGTGCTTTCCTTCTATGATGTGTAAATATGTCGCTAAATCAAAACCAAAAAGTTGTTGAAAACGTTTTGTTATTTAACGTTATTTAAAATGACTTGAAGTCAAAATCTGTCTTGCATTAAAAATTAAATTATTTAAAGGGTACCTGCTTGTATTTTATTTTAACAATTACGGTATCTTAATATAAATACATATGCTTATACATATATAACACTTTGAACAAATATTGTTTTCGGGTTCTAGGGACCTCAAAACAAAAAAGTATCATGATCCCAGGCTTAGGTCTTACTGTGACTACTACCGTAATAGCGTATTCCCTGTAGGGAAATTCAGTAAAATTGTAAAAACATAAAATCCTTAACATTTTTTTCATTTATAGTGTTTGTAATTTACTTTAGCATGGTAAATGTACTGCTGTAATACATGTTTGCCAGTATTAAATTCTATTTCAGACGTCCTTCAAATTCCGTCCTATGAATTTTTCTCCATATTAAAACTCTTTAAACCCCAAAAAGCATAATAGTTGACAATTTCCCCATTGTACCTGGCCCCTCTCCATTAATATTAACGCAAGAAATTTTAAACCTCTCCAACCTCATGTATTTAAGTTAAACCCCCCATCAACAGTTCTTCCTGTGAATGGTAGAGATCTTTCAGGGGATTGCTAGTTTGTTATTAAATATTTTATTTGATTTCATTAATTTATTGTTGTTCAGATTACCGTAATTGATTCTTTTTAATTGTTGTTTTCTTACTTTAAGCTCAAACTTTTAAACTGTTAGTAGTAGGGAACACACTGCGTTTTTCATCAAACATATCTTGAAGTGAACCACATTTGTAGACTTAACTTTTGATGAATCTGAAACCATCTCTCATAATCAATTTTAAATGGAGTTTTTGATTGCTTTTGTGTTTGAATTTTTTTATGTTTGTTTTCATACTTTGAGCTTTCATTTTCAAATGAGTGGTAAAATGGAAGAAACTGTGTTTTTTTTCACAAAACATATTTTGAAATTAATCATAATTTTAAACATTCAATATTTTTGCGTATCTCTAGTCGCTTAGCCCAAAGACCAATTTTGAACTTTGATCTGTAGTATTTTATTTAGGTTATGCTTGAGACTTTAATGAATTTGGGGCGATGCCTAGCGTGGTATGCCTAGGGGCGGAGCCCCCATCAAGCCGTAGGTGAGTTTATAATATATAGCACATACACTACATCACTCAGAAAGCTTATTTAAACTCAGGTTTTTAAAATAAACCCCCAGAAAAATCAAGTTTGTGATGATTTTTAAAGTTAAGACATAACTTGGCATTATGGTACTTAAAAAACTTATGCCAAGAACATTGATTGTTGTTTGACGAAACTATCAACCTTCGCTTAGATTCAAGATTTATTCCTTAGATCCTCTTAGGTGTGAATTGTCAATGATTGTTTTTTAAAAGTAACTTCACAACTTATAGCCCCTCTATTGTTTAGCAAATCTTTAGTTCTTAGGCTAGGTAATTGAATTCCTGTATATAGCCTAGTTATTAAAACAATCAAAAATATCCCAACACAGAGTTTTCTTCTATCCTGTATGTGTTCAACTTAGGCAAGTTAATTAAAGTATGTTTGTTAAGTATTAATGTTAAGGGTGAACAGTAAACTAACAGGTAGGGCCTAACACGTTTATTTTTACACCTTTTGTGTACGGGGATCAATACGATTCAACAAATAAATAGGTTTATCTTTTAATTCCATAATAACTGAAGCTTTTTCCCTTGACTACAGTGGTTAATATAAGGTGATAAATTATATAATATCAGGTACGGTACCCGATGACTAATGGAGGCTGGGATTCAAACTCATAATTTAATTCAACCAGTAGGCCTACTAATTTCGAACAAATTGAAGACGGCACAAGATTTACAAATTTTTGTACTAGGGAAATATTTGTCTTCCAAACACATGACTGCTGAATTATGAGCTTCAGGCCACAAAATAATTTCTGGAAGCTCCGCTGCCTCAACCTCATATAAAGACTAAGACTGCGATCTAATCATCTAGAGACCTAATTTGTACGTAACAATATCCATCACTTTTAAGTGTTCATTGTGTTTGTTAACGATTTTTGTGTTAATGTAAAATGTTTCTCCATTTTGTATTCTGACGACACAATAATATTAGAAACTGATATGAATTTTGATGATGTATTAAACAAACTCAACAACTCACTGACCCTTTGTAAGAATTCGTACAATGCAAACTGTCTAGCTCTTGATAAAAACATAACTGAAAATATTATATTCACTCATAGAAATAATTTAAGATCATTTTTAAGAATATCTGAGACCTAACTGTTAGGTATCCTATTATGTTAGTAAGCTAACCTGGTCAAGTCATATTGAATATTTATGTAAAAAGTTAACAGGAGTGACCTATTTATTAAGAAAACTTACATTCTATGTCAGTAAGGATGTCTTATTTTAGCATATTTTGGTCTTTCTCACTCTAAACTAAACTATGAACTTTGTCATTGGGGCAATGGTAGTGAAGTGAACAAAGCATTTATTTGGGAGAAGAAAGCCATAATGAGTAGGCCTATAGTTGTTTAAAGAATAGGTACAGAAACTTATAAACGTAGCTTTGTAGATTCAAGAATAATGACCCTGCCCTGTATGAATATTTTCTGTTATTTAGTTCAAGTTAGAGAAAATCAAAACAATTTTGTTAAAATTTACCAGTAACATGATCATAACAACAGAAATATAATGAACATAGTAACTCCGTACATAAGATCACATAAATCATATAAAAAGTCACATCTACCAACAATATCTCATGTTTAAGGCAAAATTTCGTTATCCAACTCCACCGTTATTATCGATGTGGAAAGTGTGATTATTCGATAGTTGAAATCGATTGAGTTAAGATATGCGTAATACAATCATATAGTAATTTATTTATACTATACTCATAATAATAATCTAACCTAACAATTTAAACGTAAACCTCCGTCACTTTTATTGACAGCGACGTTTATAACAACAAAATTAATGGTGTTTGGAAACATTAAAAACCCATATTCCCTCAATACAACAGTAAAAAATACCTTTCTGATTTTGTATTAGGCAGCATTTTTTTGTGACGCCATTTGAGGTCTAACAAAGTCTGCTGCTTTTCACAATTACGATACCCGTACACCTACACCATAAACTTAGATAGTTTATTTTGTGTATTTCTTAGATACTGTTACAGGTTACATTAGCTCAAGTTTGCACTTGTTTTCGTTATTTTCAGTTACTTGTTTGCAATATATTTGTTTTATTGTCAAAAGGTATGTTTAATTATATTAGAACAAAACTAAATCAGGTGATGAAATCATAATTGTATCGTATAATTGTATCATTGATAGAATAGCAATATTAGGCTATCACAGTATCGAAATTTCCACATCGATAATAACGGTGGAGTAGGATAACGAAGTTTTGCCATAAACTGCAAATGTTTGTCAGAAATCTACCTATAAATTAGTTTAAGTTGACATGTAGCTACTTTTCTTAAGGACCAAGCTTAATATACTATTGATGAATATTTGAATCATGAAATATCTGCCTGGTATACTATGATAGTCTTTTTATGTTTGTTTATACTATTTGCATTGGGTTTCCTCCTTTGACGGACCCTATTGTACCCAAATACTATTGTATGTATTTAATGGCAAATAAAATATTGAATCTTGAATCTAGCAACACTGCCTTTAATAATTTGATGGTACCTAGGAATTGGTGTTTATTGAATCTGCTTTTATTTAAGTCAACAAAATAGGCCTAGGATAATTGGTTTCCGACTTTTGGTCCTGTCTCAGATTGAGCTTGATTGCTATATGATTTTAAAAGGTAAAAAAAATATTATTAAGTTAAACTTTAAAGTAAAAAATGATCATTCTGGAAATATATTTCTAGGCCTATAGATATTTTACAATAAAGATGTAGGCCCTACATATAAATAATACCTATTTGTCTATGGCTAAATATTTATATATATATATATATATATATATATATATATATATATATATATATATATATATATATATATAATTATATATAATAATACTATTATATATATGATATATCATAGGCTTAGGCCTAGAAAAAAAGCTTGATGTCCAATTTTAAAAATAACGTAGAGTGTCTTACATTACTCAACACACTCATAACCTACAACCCTTGTATTAGTCATTACCATTGAGTAAATATGGTGACGTTATTTCATAATGTATAGAGTGGTCAAGAGATACCGGTAGGGAAGAATGTAACGCTTGCCACATGTCTCAGACCTGTTTCACAGCAACTATTGATTGTTGAAACAGATGTGTGCATTCGGTATATTGGATTGATTATATATCGCATCAAAAACAATAGTTATCGGCATTTTGAAAACTATGGAGGAATCAATGGAACTGAATTGAGTTAACTATTGTTGAAAGTTTTGATCAATCGCATCGGTTCATCGGCTGCCAGTTAGTGGCGTCCCTAGTGAACGATCTTCTCATTCAGCATTTCAATATTTTAACATTGCTTGACCACTCTACAAGTTCCGTTAATAACATCACCATATTTACTCAATAGTAACACCATAACAGAATTTAAATTCGAACAAAGATTTAAGCATACGCCTACTGTATCAAAAAGTTGACATTTAGGTCAAACGCTAAATCTTACGTACCTACCTAATAAAAAGGCTATTCAAACAAAGTAATGGGCAGCTAAGGCCCTTATGCACAATTGGGACATAACTTAGCCTAGGTCTCTAAAAATCTAGTCATTCAGAATCTGTTATTCAGGTCATAAGCTACGTTTTTAATTGTTGACTGGGTTTGCAGTACAGCACTAATACAATGCTAGCCTGTATGTGTGATACTCATCGTAGGCCTTCTTGGAAGGTAAGCACTGAACACGTTGAGTGTTCCAGATCCACCGATTATTTGAGGGCTGTTATTTAAAAGCTTAGGCCCGAATGATATTCAGACCATAGGTTAACAATGGTTCCATTTTATCATTAATAAAACCTTTCTTTGACCTATGTTGAAAATTTTATATCTATGCCTACAATCAACAGATTGTCTCTTGTAAGTATTAGGTAGGCCTTAGGTCATCAGCCTGGGCCTGTGGCTCAGGTATACAAGGATTTTGAGTTGGACAGAATAGCCTAACAATCAAAACTCTTCTGCCTTACGCCAAGTAGGCTACAAGTTGCTTGGAAAAACGTTAAGGATTAGGGAGCTAATTTCACAATATTGATAAGTTTAAAAATGATAAATTTACGTACCTGTAGATAACCTCTAAGGACGATTCATATTTTTCATACGATTTCCACACTGCACTGTTTCTAAGTTTGCTAAATTCATTGACTTGTTCTGTATAGTCTTGGGCTTTTTGTGAAGTGCTGTAAATTATATTTATAGTGTTTTTTAAAGGTTGTACCACATCAACATCAGTCGGTTTCTTGAGAGGAACAGCTAAAAGTTCCGCCATGTTTAGAGATGACTAAAACTAAAACCTTCTAAAAAAACGAAACTGAACTTGAACCCAGAACTCAGATGAGTAATTTGATGACAATTATTGAAATTTAGACAGACGAATCAAAACAAAAATCGGCCATTTTCAAAATCATGTGACGTGTGTGTAACTCTACGACATAGAGTAAGAAGAGTTGTTTAGAATATTTCAATATTTTTTGGGGTTCGTATTTTTATTAATATTTTAACGGATGAAAACAATACATCACAAACAATACAATAATAGCTAATCAAAGAATAGATTTTTACAGGCCCGTGGGTTTTTATTTATTAACTCGTTAGCTGCCACATATGACCGATCGGATAGTAACGCGAGTCTCCACAAAGCGGCGAATCATAAGCTTAGTGAACTTTTTGAATAATTAAAATGGTTTATTTAAATCTCTCTGAAAGTCGTATCCGATGTTCCATTATTCTTTGGGGAGCAACAAGTAAGAAAATCTTGGAAAAATTCAAATTATAGATGCGAACCATCAGAACAAAAACTCTGCAATCTTCCCGGACTAGGGTTTACCATATTCACTGGGATGAAAAAGAGGATACCTAGTACTCATCGCCAAAGCCGTAAATAAAAAAAAAACTAAAACATTCTGTTTAAGGGGGGAGAGTGTTGTGTTCCCCAATTTTAGGAAGTACCTTACAAACTTTCATTTTAAGGGTGCGCTCTACACCCGTCTGCCGTGGGTGTCTGCAAGGGTTTAGAATCTCTCCTCGTTTGTCGCTCTTACTTACTTACTTCTTACTTCTCCACTGTAGTCTCGTAGACCCTCTTCCAGGGCATGAGACCGGTCATAGTCCTAACTTATGCGGCGAAAGGAGCCTTGTCAAATGGATTAAAAGGCAATGGGCAGGAACTTAGTGAGGAAAATAAAAAAGGCTCCAGTTATAATAAACCGATTAAAAATATCTTGGTGTCATTATTTTCGTAAAATGTTGTACCCCGCTATATAATATTAAAATTTCAATACTAATTGAAGTTATTAAGCAGGGAGACTGCTAATAATCTTGAAATAAGAGTTTTGTAATAACTTTGAACGCAATAAAACAATTTTTAGAAAACAAATAAAAAGTGCGTGGGTACAATATAACATTAAAAAACAGGATCTGAAATTAGTTGGCAAAATTTTGAAAGATAACTATTCCAGAAGGGAGATACGAAAGGTCTATGCAATTAAAAAAAAAAAAAAAAAAAAAAAAAAAAAAAAAAAAAAAACATCGGTATTACACCCCCGATCGATTTCGCTTGGAACAAAAATATAATGAAAGTAACAATATTTAAAATCACCCGTCATATATTTTCCAAAATGTGACATTCCACGCCTAGCGGCAATTAAGAGTCATCCTCACCTTTGGGCCAGTAGCCCATTGTTGCGCAGTCGGCAATGTTAACCATACGGCTTTTAATGCAAAACATGGTATTTTATTCCCCTGTTTCGGAAGCCGTATTTTACAGATTTTCTTTAAACTTGGTAAGTGTTAAATTGAATAGTTATATTAGGCCCCTCATACCTCGAAATTTTAAAATGTAACAAATATTACTAAGGAGAATCGAGTTACTTTTCAATGTTACAGAGAGTAATATTTGTTAAATTTTCAAAATTTCGAGGTATGAGAGGCCTATAACTCCATGCGCTGCCTTCG
Source organism: Neoaliturus tenellus (assembly GCA_030545055.2). Taxonomy (NCBI): domain Eukaryota; kingdom Metazoa; phylum Arthropoda; class Insecta; order Hemiptera; family Cicadellidae; genus Neoaliturus; species Neoaliturus tenellus. Next base: position 90,301,967 of record CM061535.1, read on the forward strand.
CGCGAGTTGCCCCGCGGAACCATTGCCTAAAAAATTTCAGCCAGAGCACAGCTCCGGTACTTCTTGGCACGCCAAGAACGGAGTGGAGTTCCGGTGGCTCCGCCTTTTAATTGTAAATGATACATCAAATTCGATTTGTTTTATATGAATTTTTACAACTAAATTCAACATCTACAAAACCAATTTTGGGTTACGTCATAATTCGTGTTAGTTGCACAGTAGGCCTACAAGTTACAAAATTTCGTAACTTTTAACCTTTATTCAGGCCTCTTGTTACTTGTTCACTCTCGGTTTGGTTCAGGTTGTCCCGGGAATTCGGTTTTAGACCTCCTTTAGAGTGAAATATGAAACAAAGAGCAATATGACGAAGACAGTTTATGTTTTATGGAAATGTCTTTTCCAATCAAGTAGACATCAACCCTTTCCTTATAGTAGACTTTGAACAATTTTAGTATGCCTGAATTTAGCAATTCAATAATTTTCTTCACTTTACAGATGTTATCATTTTAAGTCTATTACTTTACGACTTACTAGATTTTATGTAGCCTAGCCCGCTGGCCTACTGTTCTTTAGCTGAAACATGGAAATAAATTATTATTAAAATATAAATATACTGTTGGTCTAATGATTTATTCAAACCTGACACAGGACAAAATATTGCATAAAACATAATCAGTATTGAAAATGCACTAATCTAAGTATGGGTTTTAGACTCCCATTCCAATGGTTATATTTATTCATACCCCCTCCCCCCAGTCACCATATTAGCTTCAGTACTTTTTATTTTAGAAATTAAGCTCTTACCCAAACGCTCAATGATGATTCAAATTTAATATGGCAATAACATTTTTTAAATGATTGGCTAAATACATTTTTGGTAATTTTTGTTGTTATATATTATGGGCTTTCATGTAATTTTTTGGTTCGTTTGGTCAAGGGAGAAAATTAGGGATGGACGAGACCGAGTTTTTAATTCTCATAAAATTTTGAGACAAGATCGAGACGGGAATTCCCTTCTTGTAGGCCTACATAACAAGAAATGTAACCTATAGGCTACCTTCGGAATTTTAATATGATTTTGTAACATTGTTAAATCCTGATTTATGACGGATATTAAGACTGTTTAGCAACTTTGATTTAGAAAAATATTTAAAATATCAGTATAAAAATAAATATTAAGTAGCTTATCACAAATAACTCTTAAACATAGGCTATGATATGGTAATATTAGTTTCCATACAGCGTTGGAATTGCAAAATTTACCAGATTGAAACACCAGTCTTATTAGATAAGTATTAAATTACAATTTCAGTCTTGTCTTTTGGTGTGTCTTGTTTTTTGCTTTATTCAGTCAGATATGTCTTACACTATAGTAGTCACTCTTAACAATACTTTTAAAAAATACGATGACAAAAAATATAGTAAATGAAGGCTATAATCATAACTATAAACATAGACAAAATTACCAATAAAAATTAAAAAATAACAACTTTTGATCAAGAAAAAAGTTGGGATCTAAATGTACGAATAAGGAAAATCAAACTTCAGAATCATGCACCAAATATTAAATTGCCAGTAAAATAGACCTAGCAATCAGTAGATTATATGTATACTGTATACAGTTTTTTAACGCGTTATTCACTAATTATTTCCCATCTTGAAAAATTTTGATAAAAAGATCCTGTCTCGAAAACGAGATCAAAAATTTCTGAAAAAATTAAAAAATCGAGAAATTCTATTTTACAAGTTGAAATTATTAAATCAATTATATCAAAACGTAAAACTTGAATTATGTAATTAAATATTGTACTTCAATTCATAAAAAGTAGGATATTACGAACATTAATATTATTAAAGCAAATTAAAATGTGCATTATATTTTTTTTTTTTTTTTTTTTTGAGGGAGAGGCGGAAAAATGCATTACGCACACAGGTGGCCAGCCTGTAGTGTGGGGCTCCCCTAAAAAAACGGGTTTACCCACTAAAAAACCTCCTCTACTCTTTAGGAATCTAACCTGGAATTGTTTATCACATTACGTCAGGCTAGGCCTAAATTTGGCTTACGCCCGTGGGTCTTTCCCATCCGGTTCAGGTACAACCGAAAATAGCCGTGACCTGCCAAAAATTGGGTCATGTAGTAGTCCACCTCCCCATGCCGCCGTTCCACCCATGGTTGGACCTGCTTGATAAGTCGCGCAGTCCATCGTCCTCGGGTGTCGTGCTCCCAGCCGTGTTGCCACTGCTGGAAGGTTCGGGAGCGCTCTTCTGTTCTTGCCGTGTCCTTGCCTATCTCGCCTTGTCTCTGATAAATCGCTTTCCTCTCCCCTGCCAAGAGCTTGACAGGGATGACTCCGGCGACCACCAGGACGGCAGGCTCGGACACTGTCCGGTAGGCGGAACACACCCGAAGCGCAGCAGCTTGACGCTGAACCCGGGCGAGTCGCAACCTGTAGCACTCCTTATCTAGAGCGCCTGCCCACACCTCTGCCCCGTAAAGGAGCACGGACTGGACCGCGGACATCAACAGACGTCTTCTGCTGGATCGGGGACCCCCGACATTGGCCATCAGCCTACTAAGGTAAGTGACTACCTTAGCGGCCTTGTCCGACGTACGGAAGATCTGATCCCTCCAGCTTAACTTGGTGTCCACCATAACCCCAAGGTATTTGGCGGCACGAGTTGATGTGACCACCTCCCTTCCCACTCGGAGTGGGACGACGGTGTCGATCCTCTTCTTCGTGAGGATTCTCCGTCTTACTGAGAGCAAGCGAGAGACCGTGATTTTACAAGTTGTTACAAGTTAAAGACAGTGCCGTCCTTAGGGTGGAGCGAGTGGAGCGGCCGCTCCAGGCCCCGTGCTGAGGAGGGCCTCGCGCCGCGAGTCCTTCCGCGACATCATGGTCCTTCAGTCCTTCAGTCCTTCAGTCCTTGAGTCCTTCAACACATGGTCTGACATCCAGGTGTTGACCACACGCATGACTCGGTTCAACTTTAGTTGGGCCAGCTCAACGTTGCGTGCAGCTATAAGAGCTGCGACGTAATCGGCGTACCCAACCAAAGTGGTTTCCTCAGGCATCTCGGACCTCAGGAGGCTGTCATAGGCAACGTTCCAGAGATCCGGGCCGAGTATTGAACCTTGTGCGGCACCAGAAGTGACTTCCATCGTCCGCGTTCCGTCCCTCGTGTCATAAATCAGGCTTCGAGAGCGTAGATAATCCTCGATGAGCCGCAACAGATATGCAGGAATACGAAAGGTGTTGCGAAGCGCATCCAACATATCGACCCACCTCGCCGAGTTGAAGGCATTTTTGACATCAAGCGTAACAAGAAGCACTACTCGGCGGGAGAAATGGTTGTGGCTCTCGGCTCTCTCCACAGCTCTCTGAACTTCGGTGACAGCGTCGATCGTTGACCGTCCCTTTCTGAAGCCGTACTCACGGGGCCATAAGTCCCCGGCAGCTTCCACGGCAGAAGTCAGGCGGGAACGGATCAGCTTCTCGAACAGCTTCCCAGCCGTGTCCAACATGCAGAGAGGCCTGTGGGACGACGGCAGCTCGGGATCACCTTTGCCCTTGCTGATCAGTACAAGCCTGGCTGTTTTCCAGGGAGCCGGAAACACCCCTTCTACTAAACAGGCATTGTACATTCTCAACAACAAGTCAGCGTTGATTGAAAATACTTTCTTTAAAGCCTCACTGGGAATCCCGTCCGGGCCAGGAGCCTTGTTGCTCTTCAGGGAGAGAACGGAGGTTTCCAGCTCCTCGAAGGTGAAGAGTGGAACGTCCTCTACCCGTCCGAAGTCAACCGGCGGTCGCTGTGGATGTTCAGGAAACAACGCAGCGACGATCCTCCCCATGGTGGCGCCCTCCATGATGGAAGTTGGAGAGCGGGCGCCAAGTTTCTGTGTTACAAGTTTGTAACCCAGGCCCCACGGGTCGGAATCAACGTCGTCACGAAGTCTCCTCCAGCTATTCGCCTTGCTCCTGTTGATCGCCTGGCGGAGAGATTTTCTCGCAGCTTTATAGGCCTCCGACTTACGAACTCTGTCTACGGGAATTCTTGCTCTTGTGGCGGCTCGTCTAGTTCTTAAACATGTTCTTCTGAGTTCCGCAATCTCTTCAGTCCACCAGTAAACGGGTTGTTTGTCGCGTCGGGGTTTCCTTCGCGGCATAGACTGGTCGCAGGCCGAGACGATCAGTTCCATCGTGGATGTTACTAGTGCCTCGGCCCCAGCCTCACCAGGATTCCCCTGTGCTCCCCGAGAGATGACTTCGGTGAACTTGACCACGTCCAGTTTGTTGGTGTTCCATCGGCGTGGCCCTTCCCGAGATGCGGAAACTCGACGATTTGCCTGATCATGCAAGTCAAACACGATGTATTGGTGGTCGCTACCCGTGTAGTCCTCCACAACCCTCCAGCCAGAGATCCTCGGAAGGAGCGACTCGGACGCAAAGGTGACGTCGGGGATCGTGCCTCTCTGCCCGGGGCGCCGAAAAGTAGGTGTGTCGCCCTGGTTGAGGACGACAAGACCGGCCCTGGCGATGAAATCCAGGATGTATTTCCCCCGGGAGCTGGTAGAGGGCATTCCCCACTCGACGGCCCTGGCGTTGAAATCGCCACCAACGACGACATGCCCTCCTCTAGGCTATCTATCTTGTCGCGAAAGTCCTGGACGGCCTCGTTGGGTGAGAGGTAGCAACTGAAGATAGTCACATCCCTACACCGAACCCAGACGAATCCTCGGCTGCGCCCGTGACTCCGCACCAAGACATCCTGTGTATTACGCGCCCAAAATGCAGCAGTACCGAGGCTGTCGGAGATCCAAATGTTTGGGTCTCTGTCCCGATACTGTTAGCTGATAAGGAGCGCGTCAGCACCAAGTTCTCGGGCGAGCTGATCTAGGAGGTTATCAGCTCCCCAGGATCTATGAAGATTGGCATGGAGGATGCGAATTACCGGCCGTTGCCTTTTGCCTGTTCAAGTGCGGCTCTGAAGGCACCGCACTGACCAGACCCGGGTAAGTGACCGAGGGCACTGGAGCCTGAATCCTTGCAGAGGAAGCAGGATGGGCTCGAGGAACATTCCTTGCGTTTGTGGCCCTGGCCTCCACACTGGAAGCAGTTGGCACTCCTGTCGGGCCTTTTTACAGTTTCGGGAGGAGTGGCCGAAACCGAGACAGCGGAAGCATCTCGAAACTACCACCCTCCGTTTGAGCCTGCAACTGACCCAACCAACTCTGAGGTGCTGAAGGCTAAGCAGCTTATTGGCGTGCTTTTCGCCCATCTCAGCAACAGCCATCCGGAGTTGACTTCGGTTAGGCTTTGTCAGCCGTTGACTTCGGTTAGGCTTTGTCAGCCATACCCTCACTCCATCAGCCGGTATCTCCGGGAGTGCCACCTGGATCGCACGGGTCACCTCATCTTCGGTGGAGAGGGCATCAAGGTCCCGAATCTCGACCGAACACTTCGGTTCTAGGGCCTTGATGGAGCCTTTGTCCCCAAGTGTAGTCTTGAGGGAAGCTACAAAACCGATCTTGTCACTCGACTTCCCCAGTTCGAGGAGGACATCCCCGTTCTGGGTTCGCCGAATAGACTTGATAACGGTGTCGGTCTCTTCCGGTTTGGCCTGCGATCTAATCTGACCCAGAACATCGGCAAAAGATCGCCCCCCTAAGGGCTTGATCAAGATTGCCTCCGTCCTTGGCTTCTTAGGCCTGGGTTGTTTAGGCTTTCTGGCAGTCTTGCCAGAGGCCTCCCCAACCGGGTTTGAGACTTGCGTCCGCTCCACCCTCGACGCACTTTTCGAAGCTGCCTCCGCTTGCTTCTGCCTCCTCCTTTCTTTCTTAGACAGGCGCGTCTTCCAGCCCCCCAAAGGTGTTGAGGCAGAGTTTGCTGCCAAGGCAGGATTAGCCGCCGGAGCAGGAACCTCTGCAGTAGTAGCCGCTGGAATCACGACAGCGCCCGGGGTGGATTGAGTAGCCTGGACAGGGGATGTCTGCGATGCCGCAGTGACAAAAACCGGTCTCGGCACTGAGTCCACCTCAACAAGCTCAGGGCTTCCCGGCGAAGAACCGCTCTGCCTCTTCTTTCGCTTTCTGGCTTGAGTCTGGGACTCAGCCAGATGAGCTTGAGGCGAAGCAGACATAACTCGGTTCATAACGTCGCGCTCCTGCTTCACTGCCTTCAGCCTGATCTTCCGGAATTCCTCGATTTCGCCAAGGAAATCCTCGAGTTTTGGAATTCCGTCCTTAATCGCCTTGTTGACGTTCTTCTGAATAAGGAGAGCCTTGGTCATCTCCTTCAAAAGATCGTTAATTTTCTTCAGACATGAGTCTTCCTCCTCGTTGGCATCGTCCTGCTGCTGCCGAAGCATTTGCATCTCGAATGCCGGACGAAGAGGACTCTTCCTGGGAGGAATTCCTTGCATGCCGGCTAGAGGTGTTACCGGCTCAGTCACCCCCATACCCAGCTCGACCTCATCTTTCTCCTTTCCGGTTACGGCCGATGACCCGGCGACACCAGTAGCCTTGAACGGGATCGGCGGAGGGGAGGTTTTAATTCCCCCTGTCGGCATCCCAGTCTTCGAGGTCAGGGACCTCTGCAGTTTTGAGCTGCGCTTAAAGGCGGCCTGCTCATTCTCCTTTAACTCCGTGTTTTGCATTTTAAAATCCATGCTATTTTATCACCAGCGCATCGTGCGGCAAGAGACGGCTCTTCATTGGCCGAGAGCGGGTACACCCTCGGAGGTCTACCCCCCGTAGGAGATAAGACACCCCTACCCCGGTACTCCGGGGCCCGAACCTCCGTTTGCCCAGCACCGATACACAAAATGTGCCGGACGTGCTGGGGGTCGCACCGTGGCAATGCAGCAGGGGCGGACCCAGGGGGGGGATAAAGGGGATATATCCCCCCCCGAAATGTTGGCGAATTAAAAAAAATATGTTCAAAAATAAAAATAATCTATGACAAATGGTTAAAATATTATTTTCATATGCCAGACATTTATAAACAGATATAAAGGCAAACTTATATAAAAAATAAAAGGGGTTTTAATTGCACAATTCAAAAACATAAAACAGTAATATTACAACCAAAACAGGTAATTTTAGTCTTTGAAATTGAATTAATTACTTATTGCGCGTTGGCATTACTGACGGGTTCATACAAACGTCGGCACTGTCTAGTTCTTGCAATTTGCACGAAGCGAGCTCTAATTCACTTGTAGTGCTGCCACCCTTGACTTATTAGTTATTTTGTGGTTTTGCCGTTTAGTTAGTACAAACGTCTGTGTATCTTAGAGATAAAGATAACTCATATATTTTACGATTTTTAAGTAATGTATTTATTTTGGTATTTTCTATAGACTGTAGACTATCATTTACCGTATTTCATTTGAATTTTGACAACTTGATTCTATTTTTTAAGAAGACACGATATATTTTGCCTTGATATATGCACTGTTAAAATAATATAATAGTTACAATTGTACAATTTGTAGTTGTTGTTATCTTATACTTTAATATGAGCAATGTCTAAAGGGATGTGTGTTCCACGATCTCGAAATCTAGCGGTTAGATTTAGCTTAAACTTTGCATTTAAGAGTGTTTTGGCCCAAAAATAAGTTTTGAAACAGCCTCAATCTCAGAAAAAATCGAACATGGTCTCAATTTAAGTTTTAAAATCGTAATTTTTAACATTGGTCTTACGGGTTGCTATTTTGGTGACGAAATAACAACTAAAAGTAAACAAAAATAAAGAAACATTAATTTTAAGCAGTTTTTTTAACAGCTGTTACCTGTAAAGAGTCTGGTAAATTTAATAGCATGACACTATAACAAAAGAGAATTAAAACCAACGAGCAAGGCTTGGTTGAACTGGTACTTAGTTATTATGTTATCTTTATAACATAAATAACTCTGATGCTGCATTCTGTGTCTTATACAGGGTGTCTCGGAACTCTTTACCGACCTTTTCAGATATTATCATTAGACCAAAGACAAGCCAAAATATCATATTTAAAATTTCCAAAACTCATAGTTATCCGTACCTCCACCATTTTGTATTTTTTAAAGAATAATTTTTAATTTAAGAATGGCTTGATGTAATAACTTGAAATTCGGTACACAGATTTTTTAAGTAATGACCTAAGTGGAAAAAATAATCAACTTTTTATCCTTCATATTTTCAAAATGGTGGCTGTTTAAATTATTTAACCTTAAATTGCATAAAAACTACGTAATAATAATATGTGTTTAATTAATATGTGTTTTTTGGAAAATTTAATTTAAAATCCAACGATGTAAAAACTGTGAAAATCGGTTCATAAATAAGCGAGATAGAGCGATTTTACTGATTCTAGTTACGGTCGTAGCTTCTTTGGGATAGGTTTTGGTAGGAAATTATTGACCTGGCGCCGCGACCGCGTTTTTCGAGCGGCACCTCGCTCTAGTGCGTAATTATTTTAATTAAAATCGCTCTATCTAGCTTATTTATGAACCGATTTTCACAGTATTTACATCGTTGGATTTTAAATTAAATTCTCCAAAAACAACACATAAGGACATACATTTTTTTACTTTATGTAGTTTTTATGCAATTTAGGGTTGAAGATTTTAAACAGTCGCCATTTTAAAAATATGAAGGATGAAAACTTAATTATTTTTTTCAGCTATTTCTTTACCTAAACAAGCTGTATACAGAATTTTAAATTATTACGTCAAGCCGTTCTTAAACTAAAAATTTTAACCATTTAGCTTAAAAATTCCAAAATTTTCCGGGGGAGGCCCCCGGACCCACCGTACCCTTCGGCAAAAAATATCCCCCCCCGAAATTGAATCCTGGGTTCGCCCCTGCAATGCAGAGTCCGATCCCTGCATCCATGCCGCACTCCCTGACTAAGGTCCGAAGCGGCTGGCTTCTGACGACACACTGGAGGAGACCATTGGCAGTGCGAGGCACACATCAGTCCCTGCAACACAACAGGGACACTCCCAGGACCCCCCAGCATGCGCCGGTCGAAAGAAGGTGGAAAGACACCCTTGATTCGGGGTCGAAGGTGAGCAAGGTTAGCTCAGGAAAGAATAAAGACGGTGAGCTAAGACCTGAAAGATGAGAAGAAAGGCCCTAGCTCGGGAAGAACTGTGAGGAGGGTCTCACAGCTTGGCTCAGGTACCCCGGGGTCGCCAAGAAACACCCGTACAGTGGAAAGCCCACTGCCCCTGAGGGGAATGTGCATTATAATAATACTGAATTATATTATGGCAATGAATAAAACCATTAAAAATCAACATAAAAAACGGAGCATCCTTTTTTTGTAATATTTTAATCCAGGGACAAGTTTTTACCTCTAGCGCTCTCACTCAATTAAGCTCTTCCTCTCTCTCTAAACTTCATCCCGCTCGGTGAATTTGTCCGGTACGATGAGCGGTCCGTTGTCTTAATCGGCGAAATATCCGGAGTAAAATTTTCCTCCCTGAGCGGTGTAATTTCTTGAGCGATGAGCGGTACACTGCATTTATTTGGGGAAACATCCGGTAGTGTGGCGCCGCCCAGTGTCGGCAGTACACTATCGCCGAACCTTTTCGATTGTCGATCTATCTGCAGAATGTTCAGTCAGGCAAATGCTGGAGCCAAAAGTTACGAGTTCGGACGAACTCGCTAGGCAAACTAACATAGTACACTATCGCTGTCTATTGGACGAGCACTGATCCAGGGAAAACCGAATCCAGTCATTGTTCAATTAATTTGAATGTAAACAAATTAAGATTTACCACTAATTAGATGATTACCAATAATTATTTTATTAATTCATACTGGAGTCCCAGTATTAATTTTAATTAGAATTTAACGATTTTCTTACAGGCAAAACACGTAAAAAATGTTTACGGAATTATTGGTTGAGCCAAGTTTCGAGTTCGAAAGTTTTTCCAGAATGTCCTTTACGACTGAAAAAGCTATCGGTACACGGCGAAAGAAAAGAGGCGTACTGAAGCGAACTGAAGCGAGTGTGTACTGGGAGGATTTGTGCTCGGTGCTCGGCTCTGTTCGGGTTTGATCAGCCCTTTGATTCGTGCGTAAAACCAACTCCAAGATAGAACACAGGCGGCGAACACGAACACGTGCGATACGAACCAAGGCGAACACTGAGACGAGCAGAGTCGAGCACACCACGTGGGAGACAAGCAGGGTTCCCAAACGTAACGAATTTTAAGGGACGGTCCCTTATTTAATAATGTACTCCCGCATCCTATATGTAAGTCATCGGGAAAGGTAAATGTCCCGTATTTGGACAAAAATAAAACATTTCACTTAGGACAAATTCAGTTACAATGCGACTCACAATGTAAGCTCATAATTACTGTTGCTGATCATGCATACAAACAATACCGAACGCCATGGCAAGTGTCTGCCGTCGTTATCATTGTATGTATTGAGAGATAAGACACTATTTTAGCGACATGAATTATTGTGCGTATGCTGATGCGAGTAATTTCAAACTTTTGGAATAAATAGGCATTTTGAGTTAACATGTTTATGTAATAGTTGGAGTTACGAAACGCAATGAAATATTTCAAAAACAATAATAATGTTTGTTTTGGACAATGCCAAGATAATAAATCCTGGAATTTCCAAGTCTAAATTATATACTCCCGCATGTGTAACTCATTGGGGTATCAGAAATTCGTAGTGTCAGTAAGGCAGATTAAGGGGTGATGTAGTACATCCGTGGTAACGTAGATCACTTAACAGGTTTAGTTCTCGTACTTATATTATTGAACAAATTTAACTAGGCTCTACTAAGTTTTTAGGGATCCAGCCCAATATGAAATAAAATCTATAATATATACAGCCCCATGTGTAACTGACTCACTGACTGACTGACTCACTGATGATCTTAAATTCCTGAAGCGACCGTTTAAGATAGAGACCTGAAATTTGGCATGAACATTCTTTGAGATGTTTCAATTTAGGAAAAATCATCAAATTACAAATTTTCTACTTTTAAAGTAAAAAAAAATGCTAAAAATACGAGGTGTCGGTAAAGAAGTACGTTAGTTCTTAATAATGTCGCTTGGGGCGCTATTAAAGTCGCTTAGTTCTCGCTAGTATTTTATTCAGGTTTTTTAAGTACACCTGCGTTCTGCATTCTCAACGATTTATTTACACATCGTTTTCCAATTGATCCTCCCAGCATTGAGATTTTGTTGAATTGATAGCGTGGTTCATTTTATACTTTCACACACTTAAAATATGTTTTTGGAGAAATTTTAAGATTTAAATGTTAGGTTCTCGTTTCATTTTCAATTTTTTTTTAGATTACTTATTCAAATCCACCCCATGTTACGCTTTCAGCCGAATTTTGCACTTAATGAATTCACTGTGTAGCTTGTGCCGTGACTTCGATTACTTTGTACAATACTTAACAGACAGTTAATTATTACCTTTCTGTTTTATTTATATTCAGTTTATATTATTTTTTCTTTTACACACTTACAATATGTTTTTGAGAATTTCGAAATAACTTTAAAACAAAACTAACAGGCTGAAAGGTTAGTTTCTCGTTTCATTTTCAATTTATTTTCGATTACTTATTCAAATTCACCCCTGGTTTTGCCATTGGCCTAATTTCGCATTAATGTACTGTGTAGCTTGTGCCGTGATCTTAACGTAATATACTTCGTTTACTTTGAACAATACTTAATAGACAGTTAATTATTATCTTTCTGTTTTATTTATATTCAGTGTTTTATATTATATTTTAATTAGTTCCTAAAGATGTCGCTTGGAGCGCTATTATAGTCGCTTAGTTCTCACTTGTATTTAAATTATGTCTTTTAACTACACCTGCGTTCTTGATGATAGTGATGTTTGACCTTAGTGAACCTCACTCTTAACTAACAAATCTCTCCCATCTAACTTATATAGAAATGAGATTTTGATGCATTGAAAGCGTGTTTCTTTTATTAATTTTACACACTTTATAAATTTTTTTTGAGAATTTTTAAGTAACTATTGAATAAAACTTACAGATTCAAATGTTAGGTTCTCGTTTCGTTTTCAATTTATTTTAGATTACTTATTCAAATTCACACTAGGTTATCCTTTCGGCCGAATTTCGCATTAAACTAATTTACTGTGAAGCTTGAGCCGTGATCTTAACGTAACATACTTCGATTACTTTGTACAATACTTAATAGACAGTTTATTATTATCTTTCTGTTTGATTTATATTCAGTGTCTTATATTTGATTTTTTTACTCACTTAAAATATGTTTTTGAGAATGTTTAAATAAGTATTGAACAAAGAGAACAGATTTAAATGTTAGGTTCTCGTTTCATATTCAATTTATTTTTTTAATTACTTATTCAAATTCACCCCAGGATACGCCTTGGACGAATTTCGCATTCAATGAATTTACTGTGTAGCTCGTGCCGTGATCTTAATATACTTCAATTACTTTGTACGATACTTAAAAGGAAGTTAATTATTATCTTTCTATTTTATTTATGTTCAATGTTTTATATTATATTTTAGTTCACACCTTAAATATGTTTTTGGAGAATTTTTAAATGACTATTGAACCAAACTAACAGGTTTTTATGAATACAATTATTATTTCACAGGTCTCGATTTTTCTTATAATTAGTAGTTTGTAATAGTAGGGGGGTTTTGCGGATCTACCCCGTTTTTATTCTTTCCTTTTTTTCATATTATTTAATTATCGTTTCCGCTCATTTATTTGAATGTTATTCGCTATTTCTAGGTTTAAACTTTTTCTTCTACTTCCTGAAATTTACAAGTTTTTATTTGAGTTGGGTAAGGCAGGGGATTATGCAATTTTCCAAAAATTGTATATCTATTTATATATAAAATTAATATAAATTTAAAACTTTATATTTAGCTACCGAACAGAGAAATATTTGTTACCATAACTACTACTATTAAATATAATGATAGCAACAAAAACAACTATAACTCTTAATTGAAATTTCTTTTCATCTAACAAAGCAACAATCGTCTAATCTAAAGTGTATATTTTTACCAGTACAACACCTAAAATATTTACATAAATAATTATAATTTCACAGCTCAAAACTTTTTAACGAATTCTAATTACGAAAGTGTATTAAAACCGATTCATATGAGTTTTTTAAGTTTTTTTTTACTATTGATTGTGAATTTTGTGTATTTGACGGGTTTGTTACTGTCTTGACTGTGCAGTTCTTTCGTGGAACTAACGTATTTTAAACTTGACATTTTATTAATTTACGTACTTAGGGCAACCCCTAGGGGGGCATAGAGGCCCAAACTAGCCTGTTCGGTACTTGAGACTTAGAGCAATTACTTCTTATTAATTTATGAATTTTAGGGCAACCCCTAAGGGGGCATGGGGCGGAGCCCCATCGAGCCGTAGGCGAGTCCATAATATATACAGCCGCATGTCGTCGCTTAAGAAACAACACCGCCAAAGTGACATTTTTGGCAAAATTGAGATTTTTGTATCTCTATGGAAACGTATGCATTTTACACGTCCTGGCGACGTAGTTTAGTGAAAATCCAACAGAATTCGCTGCTATCGTGATTCTTCTAACACCGCCTATCTCACTAACTAAAAAAATACCGCCAATGTCCACTTCAACCAATTTTGTTCTGGCATGGTAGTCAACAAGAGATGGATGTCACTCTGCATAAGGTAAAAATTATTTACCGTTTTGATTAATTTCCATTGAATTTTAAAAGATCATAGATGGTGTTAGTTATCGTCTTGGTTATAAAACAAACATTTTAAGAGTCAAATTAATAGCTTAAAGTGTTTTTTGGAGATAGGCGGAGTTATATCGTACTCTTCATGTTATACAACACCGCCTATATCCCTCGGGAGTTTTTTGGCTCTCCTGAAAAGTTTGCATTTTGTCACTTAGGCGGTGTTGTTTCTTAGGCGACGATGTGTAACTCACTGATGATATTAAATTCCTGAAGCGACCGTTTAAGATAGAGACTTGAAATTTGGCATGGACATTCTTTGAGATGTTTCAATTTAGGGAAAATCATAAAACTACAACTTTTTTTACTTTTAAACTATGAAAAATGTAAAAAATATAGATTTGTCGGTAACGTAGTTCAGCCGTATCAGCGTATATCACCGCGTGGTATCGTAGATCACTTAGCAGGTTTAGTTCTCGCTCGTTTTTAATTGATTTCTTTCAACTACACCCGTGCTTGATACCCACATTGTATTCATTGAAAGATATTCATTAATTTTACTTGAACGACGTTATGTTGCTGTATTGAGAGCGGCTATTTCATCATGGGAATATTCGTTTTGATTCATACAGCAATAATGCTCAAATTGTAACTAAGGCAGCATGTGCGCTAGCTTGAAAGTTTACCAATGGAGAATTCTCTTCTACTATGGATGAAATTCCCATTTCGGGTGACAGTTTACACAGACATTTTCATTTACTGTTTTAGTGATGATCAGTTAACAGGTTTAGTTCTCGTACTTATATTATTGAATAAATTTAACTACACTCCAGTAAGTTTGAGTTACTATCGCATTCATGAAATAAGATGTTTTATAAGTTATTCTATATCGTAACGATTCTTGCGTAGCTTTTCCAAGACAATTTTCTCGTAGGAATATAATTTTAATCCTATTATGGATATTTGAAAACCATTATTTCGACAAATTGGTGTATTTCCTTCCGTCAATTTTCAGGTCATAGTATTGTTATGTTATGTGTTAGATATTTACAGTTGTTTTAGCTCAATTTTAGATGTAACGACCACAAATTCCTTCAAGACATGTGAAGTTATTTCAGCTTTCATGCTCTAGCGGCAAAAATGGTTGGCTTCTAAATTATTTGAGACGATTTTAGCGAATATATTTAATTTTACTATCTAAGTCGATACACAGAGATTGAAGAAGGGAGTTGTATTCCTAATTCAAGTTTTTTATTGCTCTTTCATATACTGCAAAACATTTTATTTAATTTAGCTCTATGTTGCTGAATTTTGAATTTTGCTTCCCCATAAGCTTAAAGATTGTATTACCTTAGCTTGACAGCAATGTTTAAAGCAAATTCACTGTATTTAGAAGTATAACAGTCTTAAAAAATTGAACTTCAAAATAATTCATAATCAATGCCGGTAAATATTGTGTGTCTTTATTTAACGTTTTATTGATCCTTAACCTTCCAGTATGTATTTTTAATGTTTACTTATTTATTTATATGAGGGGTTTACCATATGTAGACGTGATTTTTTCATGATACTAGTAAAATTGTAATTAATGCTAGCTAATATTATGTGATTTATCTGTTGATTATGAACTTATTTCTCTGTTACGTATACTTTAAAGTATAGATTGTTTGTGAATAAGTGACATAAATCAAACTTTAGACCTTTCACTTTTTGTCACATCTCAAATCGTTATTTTAAGAACGATATGCAACTTTTATTATTACTGAAATTTCATATAACTTGTTAGTAGAACTAACTACAGTTATATTGTATTTGAAGTTCGAATTTTGCATTCACTGAACTTGTAAAATATCTCTGTAACTTCAACAGAATTTAAGGGAAGTATATAATATTTAAAGTTGTTCATTTAATAATTGCTGATTTTGGAAGATGAAATTGTTATCGTTTCTTTGTATGGTAAATATATGATTCCTGAGTTTCTTGGCCTCCCCGTGGCGGAACTGAAGCATCTTAGCCTATAATATATATTTTATAAATTTCAAATATCTTTCACGTATTATTAATTTACGTAACTTTTTTACGTATATTAATAATACGTTCTTTTGTTTTGAACTTATTTCTCTGTTACGTATACTTTAAAGTATAGATTGTTTGTGAATAAGTGACATAAATCAAACTTTAGACCTTTCACTTTTTGTCATATCTCAAATCGTTATTTTAAGAACGATATGCAACTTTTATTATTACTGAAATTTCATATAACTTGTTAGTAGAACTAACTACAGTTATATTGTATTTGAAGTTCGAATTTTGCATTCACTGAACTTGTAAAATATCTCTGTAACTTCAACAGAATTTAAGGGAAGTATATAATATTTAAAGTTGTTCATTTAATAATTGCTGATTTTGGAAGATGAAATTGTTATCGTTTCTTTGTATGGTAAATATATGATTCCTGAGTTTCTTGGCCTCCCCGTGGCGGAACTGAAGCATCTTAGCCTATAATATATATTTTATAAATTCCAAATATCTTTCACGTATTATTAATTTACGTAACTTTTTTACGTATATTAATAATACGTTCTTTTGTTTTATTTCTCTTCTATTACATTCAACGATCCTCCATATAAACTTATAATTTTATTCCACTTTTATTTTTTCAGGAACACCTATTACCTCAATCATGTCCAATCATAATCGTATCTCAAACTTTTTACATAACAATTTATTAACATGACTATTTACATAGTTCATTAATATTTTATAACTCCATTATATTTTTAACGAATTAAGGGGAACTAGGGAGTGGAATTAAACCATGAGCCGTGGGCAATTTTCAAAGCTTATTATTATCAGTTGTGAGTAGTGTGTATTGGCGGCTTCTGTTACTGCCATGGGAGTTGAGTCCTCAACTAGCCTGTTCATTGTATGAGGTTTTGACAGTAATTTACGGCATTGGGGCAACCAATTATTGGGTTGGACCCTCCATCCAGCTGAACACCTAGAATATTTACATAAATAATTATTATTTCACAACTCAAATTTTTTAAACTATTTAATGAGAAGGGGTAATAAAACCGATTCATAGGAGATTATCAAAGCTTTTTTACTATTGATTGTGAATTGTGTGTATTAAACGGTTTGGTTTCTGTCTTGGCTGTCCAGTTCTGTAGAACGAAACTATTTCAAAGTTGACTTTTTATTCATTCAAACTAGGGGGCAACTCCTAAGGGGGCATGGGGGCGGAGCCCCCATCGAGCCGTAGGCGAGTCTAAATTATATACTCCCGAATGTGTAACTCACTCACTCACTCACTCATCGGGGTATCAGAAATTCGTCAAATGTCGGTAAAGTAGATCTCCTAGATATCACTTACTGCAGAGTGATTCCCAAGCGAGAACTAAACTTACCGACCTGTATTACTGAGAAAATTGCCAACATACTGGAAGTCGCGGATTACCGAAACACCCTTTTTAAGAAATTTTATAACATTAACCAATTGTGCCTTTATAGGAAAAGCGGTCTATTCACCGAGAGTAATTTCAATGTACAGGGTGTATCTGAAATTACCTCTCCAGACCGGAAGTCACTGATGTCAAATACAAACTCTCACTTTAAATATTTTTTTTTTAGTTTTACACGGTTTTTAAGAAAACTTTACAATTTGTTCTTGTACGCGTAATTTTAGCAGTTTATTGAATATTTGAGGTTGAAATTTAGATTTTAAGCAAAAATGTCTCGGCACAAAAATGTCTTAGACTCTTTTAAATACGTTTCCAACAAAATTGTCAGTTTGGTCCAAAATGTTTTTTTATTAAATTTACAACATGACGGAGATTAATGAACATGTATTTAAATGTTTAGTAAAACTAATCACCTGATAATTGATGTTTTATGATGGCATATTATTTTAAATGAGGTTCTTAGACATTGACATGTTTGGTAAGTTCTGTTATATGTAAAATGTTCAGACATAATATATGTTAAATTTCCCCCAGTTAAAAAAAATAATGTCATGCTATTTATTATTCTAAATCAGTATGATTAGGGTTTTTTAATATTAAATTTTAAAGTTGCTTCAAAATAACGTCTGGTCCCCTCTGTATTGAAATCAGTGTCAATCAACAGAGCAAAATATGTTTACCTACAACGGCACTATTTGTTTTTTTTGTGCAATTTTAAAAGAGGTGCAAGGTTGGTATGGGACACCCGGTAAGACAGTATCATATTTGCACGATAGTCCTCCCAAAAATTGGTTCTTTATTTGGGATGGCACTTAATTTCTAACGAACTCATTAGGAAGAACATCATTGACTTTACCTGATAGCATGCTAATTTAAATTTTACAATTCAACAAAAATTTTAAATAAAATAGCAGATTACACAATTGATTTATCTTTTAGTGCGTATTAAGTTAATGTTTAATTTAAAAAGGTGGCAGTACAGTATTTTCATTTAAAATAAAAAAAAGCTTTTTTATTTCCTGCCCCAGAAAACTATCTGATTTCAAAATTTAGCGACCAAACATTTTTACCCAAAATAAATATGACATTATTTTTTTCTACTCTAGCGGTCAAATTATAACATCTGAGGCAATCTTCGCGAACATCTTTCAAGTTACTACAAGTTTGGTTCTATGAATTTTTGCCCTCCAGTCCACACAATTAAACATAATTAAATGTTTATTTATTTTTGCGGGGAATTTTACCCCATGTAGATGTAATTTTACAACAACTATAATATTTTACTCAGAACCTTCACTTTGCACATAGACATATCTTGCACAGTACCAATATCAATTAAATTATCAAACTTAAAAATTATCATGATGATTTTCAATATCACGTATTCTTCGAGTCGGAACGAATTGCTATATCAAGCAACTGATTATTTTACTTTGATTGTTATTTACTGACCTGGTCCTACGGCTAAAACATACGTCCTTTGATGTGTATGGTAATTTTAATATTTTAACCATTATTTAACATACTTTTGTTAGTAACTACTGTATTATTGTATTTAGAAGCTTGAAGTTTTTTTTATTTGCCTTGACAGTAATATTTTAGGAAATTAGGTAAATTTTAAAGTTTTACACCATTAAAAACGGAAATGAAGGAATTGTAAAGAATGCCAATATATTTATTAAACTACAAATATCGCTCTTTTGCCTTCCTGTTTTGTGGTACAACCTACTTCCATCAAAACAGATATTTTTCCCCACTTCCATTCTTTCTGAAATACACTCCAGTCATAAGTTATCATAAAGCCGCGTCCGCACTGGCCGAACATATTCGCCGAACAAAGTTCTTCCGAACATTTGTTTGTTCGTTGCTAACCTATTTGAATGTAAATCATATGGCCGGTAATTGTTCGTTAGGAATGTTTGTTGATTTTTTATGTTCGCCGAACAAGTTCGCCACGATTGTTCGTCCAGTGCGGACGCGGCTTAATAGTATCTCCAATTTTTTTTACACATACAATTCTGATCGTAATACCTAGAATAATACATAGTTAAGTATTATTTCACAACTCTCAATTTTTTTATTTTTATTTTTTATATTGAAATGAGGGGAACTAAGAAGGTTATTTAAACGAAGAGCCGTAGGTTATTCAGCGAACACAATGAGTGGTATTGGAGTGGAGCCCTCAACTAGCCTCATTGCATGAGAGTTTTATAGTAATTTTTATAGTAATTACGGAATTGGGGTAACCAATTAGGGGGTGGACCCTACATCCAGCATAACCTAGAAATATTTACATAGAATATTTAAATATATTACGTAAATTATTATTATTATTTCGCAGTTAAAATCTTGTTAGCGAATTTTAATTACGAAGGGGTACTAAAACCGATTCATAGGAGTTTTTCAAAGCTTTTTTTACTATTGATTGTGAATTTTGTGTATTAAACCGTTTTGTTACTGTCTTCAGCGTATAGCTCTTCCGTGGAACTAACTTATTACATACTTGACTTTTAATTATTCTACAAATTTAGGGCAACCCCTAAGGGGGCATGGGGGCGGAGCCCCCATCGAGCCGTAGGCGAGTAGGTGCCTAAACTCCTTGGGAGCCCTAATGCTAAATGTTCAGGAGTACGTTAATGGACCCAATAGGGCATGCAAAAATTTCTCACCGAACTTAACCAAGTTCGATAAGATCTGTAGAAAAGTCAAACTATGCTTAGACACCGAGGAGGTGATAGGGTTGGGGTTTAATAAGTTACAGTTTGAACTCACGCCAACGAGAACGTACTGTTAAAGTGGGGCAGAACTAGGTTTTCCGTGTCATTAAAAATTGTTTCTAATATTTCATATTAATTGTTAGACACGCATTTATAATAATTATATTCGGTTGATATTGGTAACAAATTTAATTTAATAAAATTCTTAAATTTACTTCAGGAGTCAAAGTATACTGCACTGCTCCCTGACGGAATTATTAACAGTCAACTCTCGAGTAGTTCAGCAAATCACCACCAGATGGGTTCAGGAGTGTTCAATGTCGGCAACGTAGTTTAAGTTGCTCAGCTGGCCGCGGCGTAACATTGAAGTTCAATCATTACCTAAACTGTGATCAAATATACCATAACTTTATTTTGATATATTTTATTAATCTTCAATTTAACTTTTACAGTTAATAAAGTGTATTATTGAATAAGTTCGTCTGAACAATAAAGAAGCATTGTTCAGTTTAATTAGATGGAATTAAATACAATTTTATTAGTTTTATTAGGAACTGTGCATTGGATCGGTTTTGTTGTGTAAGTATTTTTAGGCATATACTATACATATACGAGTGTATAATAAATATTGTGAAAACACACCACGAGTAGAAGTGAATACTGTTCAAAAATCAAGATTTTTCATCTGTAGTTTCTTCAACACCATACAAAAAAACCGTATTGGGAAGGTTTTTTATATATTTTTTTATTAACACTGTTGACTATACTTAAATATACTAGTGACTTGTAAAAGGAAATAAGGTCCCTATAAATCAAAAGGGTGAATTTTAAAACTGAACTAGTAAAATTCACAAAACTAATGTTACATGCAAATCTAAGTTCATGTTCATTATCGTGTTTCAATGCTATTTCTAGTCTGGGTTATCAAATTATTTACAATCTTATCAATGCCTTACTCTTATTGATGATATAAAATCATAAATGATAAAATATTATGTCCATTTTAGTACGTTGTTGAAAAAGAAGAAAATCAATTACTGTACTCCGTTATATTGACGAATGCATTTTATTTACAACCACTATATCTTGGACTCAGGAGTAAGTATATGCTCAAATACAAAACCCTGTCCCTTATTTTCGGGTGCAATATTTGGCAACCCTGGTGACAAGCATGCTATCCTGCTTGTCCTTGCTCGCCTTGATTCGGCGGTGATAGTGTGCTGCCGGCATGAGCAATAAATGCAACCCGACTTAAGCAATGCCGTCTTGTAGCACCCGATGTAATTGATTTGAGGGACACTTGATGCAAGAGGGAACATTAGTACCTATAAACGAATAAAATCAAAGCTATTTTCACCCCTGGGCTAGTAGCCCATTGTTGCGCAATCGGCAATGTTAATCATACGGCTTTTATGCTAAAACATGGTATGGCATTCTCCTGTTTCGGACGCCGTTTTTCAACCGATTTTCTTTAAACTTGGTAAGTGTTTAGTTAAATAGTTATACCTCGGAATTTTGAAAATTTAACAAATATTACTAAGAAAAATCGAGTTACTTTGCGATGCCTCAAAGAGTGATATTTGTTCGAAATTCCGAGGTATGAGCGACATAGTATAACTATTCGACTAAACACTTACCAAGTTTAAAGAAAATCTGTTGAAAAACGGCGTCCGAAACAGGGGAATGCCATACCATGTTTGAGCATAAACGCCGTATGATTAACATTGCCGACTGCGCAACAATGAGCTACTGGCCCAGGGGTGAAGATGACACTTAAGATCACAAGGACTAGTTGGTGCTAGTTTACTAGGAGAAGGAATCACAAGGTAAATGAAGTTGGAGAAGGCATCTATCCTAGTCATATTAGTTGATAACAATATGACAACCAATCTCGGATCATAATGGGTTACACCACATTTTAGTGGATTTGTGTTTCTTAGTGTTAGTGCGTGAATCCAGTCATAAAAATAAAATTCAATTAATTACAATTTACAATGCGTTTGATTATGAACGTGTTAAACTTTAGCACATTAGGCCTTTTTAAATAATCAAATAAAATAAAAATTCCATACGTGATTTCGTTCTCTTTTGTTTATGATATGTATGAGGATGTGTAATACTGTAGACTCCCTCTTACAGCCCCCAGCTCCCACATTGGGACCAAGCCGCGGCCGGATAATGAATTGGCCGGTTAAACCGATGTTCATTTAAGAACACCAACCTACAATTTTATATGGCCTAAATATAATTATCACTTGAAAAAACAACTTTAAATACATGAGGCCTTCTGTATATGATTTACAGTATAGCTAACATCCGACACCCATAAAATGCACAACAAACCTAAACTAATAATAATTCGTTTCTTTATTGTGATCAACTGGATAGTAAGTCCAAGCACATTGGCTTCTGGTGGCATTCACTTCCGTTCAGGACGTTACATTTGAATTGGATTGAGAACGTCAATATGAAATAACGTTGAATAGAATGATAAAGTAGATAAAAAAACTACGTTTCCGGCGAAACACAGCCGGTTAAAGCGATGTTGAGATAAAAAATGGCCGGCTAAAAAGATGTTATTTTTGTGTCAGGGTAGGCCGGTTAAAGCGGAGACCGGTTAAAAAGTGGCCGGTTAAGAGGGAGTCTACTGTAAAAGGGTTTAAAAACCAACAAAATTATTTGAAACCTGTTGAGGTATTTGATTTCATACGGTAATTCAAATAGGAGAAGAATTTAGTAACAGAAAATTATTTCGGCAAAAATATCTTCAAGTCTGAATATATATATATATATATATATATATATATATATATATATATATATATATATATATATATATATATATAATATATTTTTTAAATGGTTTATGTTTTATGTTGCAATCAGCACTTAAAATAATATTACAATTTGGCATTGACAAACCAAATGCATACATGTGAATGTGGAATGCCTATTGTCATTATGGAAATTACTCAATTCGCTGATTGTTCCTTTACGGCTTTGCGATTTATGT
The DNA here is from genome assembly GCA_030545055.2 of Neoaliturus tenellus. Classification (NCBI taxonomy): domain Eukaryota; kingdom Metazoa; phylum Arthropoda; class Insecta; order Hemiptera; family Cicadellidae; genus Neoaliturus; species Neoaliturus tenellus. Next base: position 90,324,865 of record CM061535.1, read on the forward strand.
TTTGGTTTCCTTAAGTGCCTAACCTCAAAAGAGTGTGATCTAGACTAGAGTGTGAGTGAGAGCGATAATTAGAAGAGGCGGCGTCCGATGATGCCACATTTGGAATTGGTGTATGACCACGTAACCTATAAATGGTTAACATGGTTACAAATAAATGGTATTTTAACAATTAAATGGTATTTTTACAATGATTTACCAAATTTAAGTTCGTCATAGGTAATGTGGTGTTGCAACGACTATATTCAGCCTTTAAGCCGCTCGTTGGATATTTTTGAACTCTCGATTCGCTCGTGGCTTAGGCGTTCATCATTCCAAAAACTAATATTCTTTGAAGATTTTAATAAAAAATATAAATTATGAACTGAACAATATAGGCTATTGGATGTAAATTGTTAAGTTTCATATGCTCTATAGTTCATAAATTACAACTGTTTTATTAATATATATTGTTAATGAGCAAGTCTTTGTTATTCATTTTTTAGTATTAATACTTGATCACTTATTGATATGCCTAATGGTTTGTAAATAAACATTTCTGATTAAAATTAAGTAGCAAGTTTAATTAATAGATAATTTTGAAGATTTTGATAAACGTGATAAGAGTTTCATTGATAGTGCTATTTTCCAAAGTAGGCCTAATGTTCGTTTTCTCGATGCCAAAGTCGTTGCCAATCGTTGATGGATTGAGCACCAACGGCGAGTGGCGCTCTCGAGGTCTTTGACTCCGGATTGTGATTATTAAAATGGATGTGATAATTGATAGGGGAATCAGCTGACCATATGGCGAGTAAGCTGGTCGCTGTGGCCGGCTGGCGGGACGGCGAGTGAGTGATAAGGGATCGGGAACACCAGCTTCAATGCTTCAACCTTTACAGACTGTACCAGTTTTTTTCAGGAGGTTAAAATAAGCAAAAATACTATATGATATGTTACCAGTCCCGAACAGTTTTCCGTCTGTCTGTCTGTACGTAATTTTAAATAAACTCACGATATATTAAAAACTATTTAAGGCACGGAATTCAACCTTAGCACAACTATTAAAAGTATGTTAAGACACACAAATAAAAATCAATTCCGAAATGTCTAACTTTTACTATAAAAATGGGTCATTCCAAATGAAATATATATATATATATATTTTTAAAGAGGTTGGCGGACCTCTTTTTGCCTTACTTTGCCCCGTCCACATAGACTCTTGATCTGTGCGTGGATCGTTATTGGACAAAGTAAGGAGGTGAGCCGCTACAGTACAAGGTGAGAGGTACTGATAAAAGTCACTGGCCAGAATGCGAATTCGAACCCACGACATCGCTGCCATGGTCCTGAACTCCGGCGCGCTAACCACTACTCCACCGACTCACCCTCCCGGGAGCGGTGAGTCCCCCTGATATTTTTTTCTATCAGGGATATTTTCTATTTTAAAAATGGAAATTTTCTAAAAGTTTAACAAGACATAAAACAAGTTTCTAAAGTCAATTAACCAACAAAATATACTAAGATCCTAAATATAAAGTGACAGAAAGTAAATAAAGTAGAATTTTTCTTTTCAAAAACACTTTTTTTTGCAAGTTTTGCAAAGTTTTAAGATTATTAATTTTATAAAAAAAGGTCCATCCGTTGTTTCTCATCGTATCTTTACAATCTTAATATTTTTGTTAACTACAGTAATTAAATTTTGCAACTTTTTATCACGTAAAAATTTATAAAATTTTCAAGTCATAAGATGTTGAGAATTTAAAATGGCATCCATTTTAAATCGGTAAAAGTTAGAAATCTCAAGATTAATTTTTATTTGTGCCTTAACAAACTTAATAGTTGTATCAAGTTTAAATTCGGTGCCTTAAAAATAGTTTTGAAGATTTTTAATAAAAAATTACTATAGACAGACAGGCAGACAGAAACCCGTTTTAGATGAGACACATGTTATCTTAATTTTTGTTGTTGATTTTGATCTCTTGAATCCAGTAAAGTTTAAAACTGGAAACCCTGTATTTAGTATGTAATAATCACGACTTCTCAGAGTTAATAATGGGTATTATTGATTTATTGTTACAGAAAAAAGGAGAAGGACGTGTCTTATAATCGTAGAGCCTGCCCCAAGATATGTACCCTTCCCCCCTAAAGGTGCGTTGTCACTGGTGCGACTGCAACGATTATCGTTGCAGTCGCACCAGTGACAACGCACCTTTACAAACAAAAACTCCAACAATCACTTTTAACCAGGCGCAATCTCTGAACACCCTTCCGTTGGCTTAATCCTTGCAGTCTGTGTTAAAGGCAACAAAAACACACAACATAGACACATCTTGAAAAGATTAATCTCACAAGACTAGGTTTTACTAGCAGCATTAACAGAGAACAGTTTATCCTCAATAATTAGCATAGTCTTATTAATAAAACGTTCACGAAATAGTAAATACCACACATGGTGCAGTAATGAAACTAAAACATATCAAATTGAAATTTTCAATGTAGAGCCAATACTTGCACATTTTCAAAAAGTTTTTGTTCAACTGTTGGTTAAATGTTCTAATAGGTTTGCAAAGAGCTAAATATCAGCTGACATTTTAGAAATGTTGAGTTGTTTCACAGATGCGTCGGCCTGCAGAATACATCAGTGACGTACATTCACACAGACACTCTTGTCAGATGAGGCCTTCGCCATTGAACGTGGGGTGGGGGAGGAGGGATTGGGCTAAAAATAATCAAAGAATAAATATCTTTATGAAACAAATATGGTCCAAGTTTTTGGTCCGTTTAGATTTTCTCGATTGCGAAACTTAGCCGAAATCAAGTGTCCCCGTATCAGCGCAGCAGTTTACGATATAAATATCATTAGTTCGCCCGTTGCAGCAGATAGTGTATAGTTTCAAAGACCTAATTTAATAGTTATTTTTATTTTTTACTTCAATTTATAACGTTTAAGTATTATGATTTTATTATAAAGTAGCCGTTTAAAGTTTGAACAACTATGAATAACTAATGTAGGCTATAAGGTTTATCAGTCACCATTTCCACTAGTTTGATATAGAGACATCCAAATTTCACTTCTTTTGAAGTTTGTTATAATGCCACTCAACAGGACTTTTTATCTAAAAATTTTGCTCAGACTCAATAAAATTTGTGAGTTCTTTAGAAACAATTTAGTATCGAGGGAAAAGTTAGTTTTTTACCTTCTATTGAGGAGGATATATGTTTGGTACAAATAGAATAACAAAAGTTACCAACTCGCAACTACCTTTCCCCTCTTCATTAAAATATCGATGAGATAGAGATCTCTGACTTTTGCCATTCTTTTCTTTATGATAAGATTACTCAAGTGACGTTAACAGTTGAAACTTTTTTATATACTGCCGTGAAAACCTCAATTTTAAGGAGAGAGGTATGAAAATGTTGAAATGCAAAATATTCCTATTTTTGTTCAAATGTGCATCCTTTTTAGAAGAAAAATAGACTACTCAAGGGTTTTTACTTTGTCAGAATGACTAAAAAGTCCATTGAGTACCTATGTCTAAAAGGGCTTTGTAAAACTGGTATGAGAAAAATGGTTTTGAAAGTTATGGAAAGGTGGAGCTCTACCGGGGGGAAATAACGGGGGGGGGGGTCGGAGGTCCACCCTAAGACAGTTTTTTTTTTAATATATTCCCCTGAAAATTTTATTTGAAGCTCCATTCTACCAATATTTGGCGTTGGAAAATTTATTTTTTTTTAACAGAGATTTTTAAGTGGTTTTCGTAAGGTATGCAAAAAAGCCAGGAACAATACTGATTTATCATTATTACAAAAGCTACTTTTAAATTGAATCAGACGGCATTGACTGACATGTAATGGTGGCAACGACGACGAGGTGTGTCAGCACACACACGACAGACGGTAGCGCTTCCAACGCTGTGCGCGCTGTAGCGGCTCATTTACGAATCATTGTGCAGTGATGCAACTGTTGAAATTTGTACTTAGCATTATTGTACCACTTTTATTGCATAATATGTTAGTCCATTAAATGTTAAGTATATGTTTTGATTCAGGATTAATGAGGCTAATCTGGGCCTAGAACTATAAATATATAGGTCACACAAAGGGCAGTATTCGTACTGTGTAGAACGGTATGTCTGCGTCTCACTTCTTCGTACATTGTTAACCTTGCCAATTTTCATAGAGCCACATTTTCTTAAACATCTGTGATTTGGGGGGAGGGGCTTGAGCCCGAAAGCCCACCCCCCTTTAAATCTGCCACTGGTTATTACTGATATTACCATTAGAGCGCTTAAAACCCCGTAAAATGTTACCTTTTAAATAAATATTTGCCCTCTATATCACTGATGGTATATTTCTTATTGAAGAAAATTCGAGACCACACTGGCTAGTAATTTAACAGCGATTGTCATGGACTTTTTTGGCTATAACTATACCACATACATATGATCATTATGAATACATTTGACACATGAATGTTCATATACATATGAATATTATGTTGTTGGAGACTTGAAAACAGACCAAAAGGTTAAAACAATCTATACTGGAGACTTACTCTTCCCATACAACTGGATGATGGACTTAAATCATCTCCAATAAAGAACATCTGTTGGCGTAATCATTGATCAAATACCACTACCACTCAATGCCAATGTTTGTAAAACTATGTTACAAGCACTCTAGGACAAGGTACGTAAAATTAACATTTTCAATGATACTGATGAAGTTAGTATTATTTTCTAGAGAACAAATTTAAACGAGGGTTATAAGTAGTCAAGTGGATTACAAAGTCTGAGCCATAAACTGGTAAAAGATCTGTGCAGTAGTTTAGTGACTTTAATGTGAAACACATGCCGTTTTCTTGGCCTAGTAGTCACATACACATTTTTTGCGATACTGTATCGATAAAATTAACAAAAAATTATAATACCATTCAAGGATGCGTTATTTTTATATTGTATACTAAATTTGTATGGTAGTCCTATGTATTAGATTCATTTATTGAAACACTTTTTAACATAATATGTCCCAGGTTACGTACACCACTTAATATTTTCAGAATTATTTTTTCACACAAGCAAATTGTACGATTATAGGTTAATCAGTTACGCTCTATCGACTGACACTAATTTCAGTGTACTGTGTGTACTAGAAGTAACATTTCCAGACACTATCAAATACAAACCCCCACCTTCTGTGGCAGTTTTTGATTCTACATAACTGTAATTTTAAGACAATTTTAAATTTAATTTGTACGAATAATCCTATCGGGTTAGGAGATAAGGACTGTAGAAGTTGACTTTTTCCCATAATAATAACATTGAAAAATTGCACACCCATTATCACTGAAACTTTTACGTTAAACAAAACTATCCAAGAATGAAAATGTCTTAGAAAATGAAGTTAAATAAAGTTCCATCATTAAATTCTTGACATTGATGATTTTATTAATAAATGGGTCGTTAGAAAGCCCTCTCCCTGTAGATTTTCAAATAATTATGAAACTTTGTTATTGTTAGGATTTATGGCGAAAAATATAGAATCATGTTTTCCATGAGAAATATATTGTAAACCCCCGTTGTTTTAACATTTTTTATTTGAGGACAAATTTTGGCTGCCTTTATTGAGTATTTTCAAGAAATACATAATAGTAAAATAATTAAATGATGATATTCATAAAAAATATATTACAACATTATTTACAATAATTGTGGCTGGAATAATTATCTGGCCACTTTTCCAGTAGCTTGACCAGCATTTTTCTTTTAAGACATGACACTAACAAAACATGAAAATTGTTTAGTTCAGTTCGTATACTACAGTTAGTTCGTATAATGATAATGACGCAGCACTTTGCATCAGCTATCATGTATGCTATTGATGCCAGCACTGATTATAGATGTCCACTCAGCCGTTATCTTAATCTTAACTGGTAAAGTACGACTTGTTTCGCTTAAAACTATTCTTTAAAAAATGATTTTTTCGGAAGGTTAAATTATTTACATCAAAACCAAAAAAAAAAAAAAATCAATTTGTTATTTTTTCGAAAAAAGCCATGATTTCACCAATGAGCAAAATTTCTTTATTGAGGAACAGTCTTCTATTGATATCGGTAACTGATTAAAATATTTAGGTCCTGAGCTCCCTGAGTAGCTTATTGCTGAACGAAAAATTGATTTCTTTACTTTTGGCGTTTTAAAAAATCGCTGGTTTTCACAATCTAGTTGAATAGTAATTATTTCCTGTCCCTTTGTTTTCACTCTTAAAGTAAAATATTCTTGATACTTTGAACACGAATAAATGCTGTATTGGTAAAATCATGAGCTCAACCTACTATAGAAATGAATTATCTGTCTTAATCTTCCTTAAAATAATTCTAACCAAACCAAATAATTCTGGGTCGTTCTTATTTATCTATCAAGTATTTATAAGTGTTTTCCCAGCAAACATCCCACATTGAAGATTTTAATGTACCAAAGCATAATAAAGTGAACGTAACAAAGAAACATCACAGAAATTCCTTAAAAATAAAATTTACGAATGGCCCTTCTAATTTTCTATGGAGATCATTTTTATATGACTTTCCTATCTCATCATTTCATCAAAATATTAATCCCAAATATTTAAATTGTTTTACTCTTTCAATTGCTTTACGATTTATTACACGTATTTTTTTATTTAAAAAGTTATTTTAATGGTACACAGTTGTTAAGTAAAATCAAACCCTTTTTAAATCAAAAGTTACATGCTTTGTTGCCTGTCCATTTACTACCATTTTATTTTTAGAGCACCAGTTTTGTAATTTAATGAGATCATGATTTTAAAAATTCCATATGATTAATTTCCTTCTCTGAATAAAACAATGCCATCATCGGCAAAAGCGCTAATTTGTCAACTAAAATCCATTTGTAAAAGGTCGTTACTAAAAATTAAGAAAAGGGTTGCAGAAATTACTGCTCCCTGGGGCACCCGACCGTCACCGGCAGAGGCGAGCTGAGGTGTTCGCCCACCCTTACAACCTGGCGGCGGCCCGTCAGAAAACTGCGGAACCACTCCAGACTGACTCCTCGAACCCTTTTTATTTATCTCTTTCAAGTTTGTGAAGAAAAATTCCAGATTTACCAAGTCAAAGGTTTTTTATCTACAAAGCAACTTGTTGATTTCTTGTTATCATTTGACCTATTAACAATTTGTTCAGTCACATTCACCAAGGCGTCCTCGGTAGACTTCCCTTTCGTAAAACCATATGGGTTTCTACTGAAGAAGTTATGTTTTTTAGGTATTTTAGCAGTCTGTCTTTCATAATTTCTTCGAATGTCTTAGAAAATACAGATAATAAGCTAATTTCTTTTTTTTAACAAAGGCGTTACTTTACTGATCTTAAGCAAATGCTGGAAAACTCCAGTGTTGAATTATGTGAGCTAGAACTGGAAATATGATTTCATACATTTTTTTAACAAACATTACATATTATGTTATCATGTCCTGACGATTTTTTATTTTTTAATCCTTTAATACTAGCGACCCCTATATTATCTGTTGGCATTACAAAGAAAGTATGTTGACTCACGTTATCTAGACCCAACTAAACATTGCTCAAGTTACTTCCCCCTACATTTACCCCAGCTGTTATATCAACAAAATGCCTATTAATCTCCTCAGAAATACGCATCACATCTGTTTTATCGTTTCACCATTTTCTAATTCTCTTTGTTCAATGCCAATTTTATTTAGATTATAGTAGTTTGTAAGAGATTTTGATCTCTTTTAGAATTCCACCACCCGCTTTAGCCGATTTCCTTACTATTTAAAAATTATTTGCAAAACAAGCTAAGCAACCTCAGAATTTATAGTGGTGAGAAAATATTTCATTACCCAGATAGCAAAATTAAATTGCAGCAACTTATTTGATTTGCTATGACAAATTAAAAAGTTTGCAAAAAAGTTGTCATGGCAAACCTGAAAAGTTTGCCACAAAGGTTTGGCAACTTTCATAGTTTCATGGGGGCAAAGTTGTCATGCAAAGTTGCGGCCAATTGTTGTGACAAATTATCAATAAAGTTATTTTGGATAATTATTGGCAACTTTTCTCATCAGAGCTTAGCAATTTTGCAAATAAATCTTTAGTTAATTTTTACATATATATTTGTTAATAAGTGCATTTCCGCTAACCAATATATTTCACAAATTTCAATTAAATAAAGCAAAAATATAATGTCCGCATCCAGATTTGAACCCACAATCTCTCACTTAATGTCCTAGCGCTCTAATCTCCTGAGGCATTTGAACTATGAAATATAAGGACTTTATTTACTACTTATACTTTTAAAACTCGGCCTTCGCTGGTACACTTGCAAAGTTTGTAAGTCAGAGTCAAGAAGTTGACCCAAACTTGAAGTAACTATAACCAAATTGAAAATTTTCAGGTGTTGTAAAAAATTTTATGTTTGTTATTTGCTTTTTATATTTTATTTTTGAATGAATATGAAATAAGGTACCTAATTTATAACAATTTTAAACAGGATTTCATCAAATTTATAAGTGTTTATAAGTAAATGTGAAAAATGTATTAAAATGAAATGTGAAAATTACATTATTAGTGTTCTACTTTTACATTTTTTCTTCATTTTTATGTAAAAAACATCATTAGTTTAACTTTTATTTTTTGAAAAATATATACTCAGATTTTGAAGTTCTATAGAGACATTTCTGTGCAACTCCCTCATTGTAGAAAATTAAAGAAATATATTTCTCTAAGCAAGTCAAATGTAAAATTATCATAAAAATAAAACGTGAAAATAACGTTATGAATTTAACCATTATATTACTTTTATATTTTTTCATCTTTTTCACGAGAAAAAAATCATTTTCGAGTTTACTTTTGTTTTATGGCGTTTTTACATGAAAATTCCATTATTTTTACATTGTGTGTTGACTGGGAAGTTATTCTCGGAAAATTTGCCTTTGCAGCTTTGCGAAAATTCTGATACACAAATCTAATTAAAATTATTAGCAAAGTTGTATGACTAAAGTGGTTGTGGCATACATAAACACAGTTGCTGCAAATTTGTCATGGCAGCTTTGGAGTAAATGTATGATTCAAATTTAATGCAAATTATTAGCAAAGTTGTTGTGACAAATTTGCTTTGACAAGCTGATGGCAACTTTGCCGAAAAATACTCTGCTATGTTGGAAGGGGTTTCCTATTAAACTTTTTACAATTTAATCTACAATTCTACTGGACCAACTTTATTAACTAATGCGTCTTTGGGAAGTAGCATCCGTGTAGATGTTCAAATAATTATGAAAGTTTGATTGTTTGAAAATATTTATAATTAAACAGCAAATATACATGTTTTATAAATTTTCTATATTCCATTGAAGACAGTTTTTGCACATTTTTTATTTGGAGGCAAATTTTGGCTGCCTTTATTGAGTAATTTCAAGAAATGCATATAGATTGTTTGTATAGGAGATTTAATTCTCTTTCATAATATTACCATCCACTTTGGTCGATTCTCAAGCCATTTAAAAGTTATTAATAAAAAATCTAAGAAACTCCGAATTTATGGTGGTGGGAAAATACTAAATTAGAGATTTTTAATTATCTTTGTACAAATAAATCTACAGCTCTACTGGGCTGGTTTTATAAATTGATGCCTTGTTGCTTCATCCGTGTAGATGTCTAAATTGTTAACGTCGCAACGAACGCATTGCGGGTTAAGCAAATTAGGGTAGAGAGAATGTAGCATATTACATTTGGCAAATACAAAAACTGAGTTTATTGAAACTGACACTAAATATAAATGATGTACAAAATAATGAAATGTGAGTAAGGAACTGGAATACAATGAAATATGAATATGATTTGAATGGAATGTTATAAGACTTTTACCCAGTCAAGAAAAGGAATGTGATTACAGGAGGTCGAGGTGTAGGATGTAACGTGTGATAGACAACGGGCGACAGCTCCATTGGGCTGAGGTCTGATATTAACTTTTTTTACAAATAATTATATCAGATCTTTGTACTTTTTTGTACCTTTTTGTACCGCAAAAATAAAATTTTGTACCCCTCCCTTTATTAAGATATAGCGTGTACAAAAATCGGATCTGAAGTATATACCAAAAGCACAGCTTTACCCAAATAAAACAAAAACCAATACCATATTTTGTAATAATTCTGCCCATTTTTGTACCATTAAAATACATTTTTGTCCCGTCAAAATCACAGCCGGAAAACATAAACAACGTCGGATCCCAAATATATGTAAGAAAATCCAACTACTATATTTACAATATAAAAAATTTTAAAATCTAAAACAAAATTTTATTCAATAAAACATAATATAAGACAGTTTATTTATCTATAGTTCCATCGTAACCTACAATTCATAGATTAATTTGCTTACACATATCCTTTTCAATATATTAATCATCGGATATAACATTTAGTAAATAAAACATTAATTAATCAAATTGATCATATTTTGACACCTATTTCAGCTTTTAAAACCCTAAGGCAGCAAATTTACATTCTCACCACCATGTTGTTTATTGGAAAATTAAATACATAGAAAATTCCATTATATATTCTCTTAGTACACAGATGTGTAGCAGTAAGCATCAAACTTGAGATAGTCATGTATGTCTATACAATTTGTTAAATTTAACGGTTTACTGCGCAAATTTTATCTAAGACTAATACACTGTTAGAATTTCAGGAATGTCTGTGACCAATAAAACTATTAGTAAATCATATTTTTTATATATAATACAATGCAAACGTTAAAGATTAACTGCCATATTTTACGCTCCATCAGGTGGTAGTTTTAAAATTTTGTGGTATAATTTTATTGTCATATAATTAACAATACTATTTAGTGACGATTTTTTTATGGTGTACATCCGGGACGATTTTGATTATTTTTATAGCTGTTATAATGACGTGACAAAAATATATTTTGTTGGAACAAAAAGGTTCAAAAAGTACACAAATCTGATATAATTATTTAATACGGTCAAATGCAAAGAGAAATTTTCTTGATAAAATTAAAATATTAAGAAAACTTAAACAGAAATTGACTAAGTGATGTAATTATAGCAAATTATACAACGCATGATATTTAAACAAGCACAAAGACGATACATATAGATTCATATTTTATAATTTAATAAAAATATTCCTTGAAACAAATATAGCTAGCTAATTATACTCAATAAAAAATGTGGCTTATTTACTTACAAAAACAAATGCACAACTCTAGATAATCAAAGGCAGCAAATTAACGAATCAATCTTTTAATTTAAGGTCTAATGAAAGATATCCTAATTTAAACTATGCCATAAAAAAACTGGATGCAAAATTATTCAAAAAAAATTAACAAGTAGATATGCAACCATTAAGAAAGTCAAACAATTAATGACTAAATTAAATTAATGTAACATTTAAAGAGTTTGTTTTCAATTAATTGGGAGAGGACACAGTTTAGTTATACATCTTCTCACTTCACCGGACAATGTCCTAACGATAGCAACTCTCACTAGTCCGTTTTCCCCGGGTGAAGGAGAACGATTCTGCCAAGAGGTCACGAGAGGGGCAGAAAGTTGTCTTCTGTCTGTACAACCACCCTGCGTTCTGTCAGTGCTGGCATGGGAAGCTTCCACTTCTTCCGCTGCTGTAGGTTGTTGAGATGCTATCTTGACCACCTCCTCCAGAAATGTTGAGTGAGCTGCTGTACTCGTTGCCACCTGGGGAGGCGATTATCTTGGCAACGACGTTAGGGTTACTCCGGAAATGCAGTGAGTGAGCCTCCGGTAAGAAAATGTGCAGGAGTCAGGACAGTGATATCGGAAAGAGCATAGAGATAGGGGGTTAAAGGACGTCAATTTAAAACTGCCTCTACCTGAATTAGTATTGTGATAATTTCTTCACATCATTTCTTATGGATGTTAGAGATGGGTTTCCAACAATCCCCTTTAAATGATGTTTCAATGATTTAACTGCAGCTTCCTGCACAGTCCACCCATGTGGGGTGCATAAGTAGGATTGAATTCCCTCGAGACTTGACCTGTGTGTGAGCTGAGGTGCTTCTGCTTTAAGAAACTCCTTAAGTTTTCCTAACTCCCGATTTGCCCCTACAAAGGTTTTTCCGCTATCGAGAAGAATCTTTTCACATATACCTCTCTTAGAAATAAATCTTCGCATGGCTGCTAAAAATGCTTCAGTGGTGAGGTCGCCAACTAATTCCTGGCTAAACACCCTAGATACACAAAGACTGCTACGTAAGCCTTGGTTGTGGTAGCACCCCGTCGCCTCGACTACTTTATGTGAAAGGGGCCTCAATAATCGACTCCAGAGTGCAAAAACGGCCGGGCTTCAGTGACCCGTAAGGAGGGAAGATTCCCCATCTGTTGTTCTCTTGATCTGAGCATGGTTCTGAAACACTTAACACATTTATATGTTATTTTCCTTACTAGACTCCGTGCATTGACAGGCCAATAGCGTAGCCTTAATGAATGAAGCAGGGCCTAGTTGAAGTATGTTATTCAGTTGCAATCATTTCGGTTAATATGTGGTTCTTTGGAATCAGAATTTGATGCTATCCATCGTGACGTGTCGAGACGACCGCCCACCCTGGTTACTCCAGGTTTATCAATGAAAGGTGTTATAAGGAACTGAGCCTGTGACTTTGCTTTATGCCCCACTGTAAGATAGTTAGTTCTTGTACGAAATCCTTACGCTGTATATGTTTTCATACCATCAGCTCGGCGAGCTTGATTTCCTTCACACTGAAGGACATAGGAATGCTTGTGTTTGATTTGGCATTGCATATGAAGCTAAGGCACCATGCCAAAGCCATATTACCCTTTTTATTGATGAGTACCTTTCGCACAGGTCGTCAATAACACCATTTTCACTCTTAGTATTTTTAGCTAAGAATGTTAAGGTTTTGGAACTCGAACCTCCGGGATGTCATCGGTCACAGGTATTAAGCCTTCAGGCCAGTACGATGATCCTTTGTGAGCCATGATTGGCCACACCACCATAGAGCGGAATGAGATAGGATTCGGGTCGTTGTCCATCTAGATACGAGGTCCGCAGGATTCTCCTCAGTGCTGACGTGTTTCCAGTCTGTTATGTCTTCAACTTCCTGAATTTGGCTACTATCTTCTCAACGAATGTTGTCCATCTCGCTGGCTCTCTTGCGATCCACGAAAAAACAATGGTCGAATCCGCCCAACACCTCACTAAGTGGGGTTGAAATGGCTAAGCTTGGGTAGTATGTAATATCAAGTCTACCAATAACAGTGCGGCAAAAAGTTCCAATCTTGGGAGCGAGATGGTTTTTAAGGGTGCTACGCGAGATTTTGCACAAAGGAGGTGGAATTTAATATTGCCTTTAGAATCGGTGTGTCTGAGGTATTCTACAGCTCCATAGCCGAGCTCAGATGCGTCAGAAAACCTGTGTATCTCATAGGTTCCCTCTGCAGTTGACAAAGCGACATGTCTGTCGATGAAATAATGGTTTAAGTCCATCAAGCAGGACATGAATTGCCACCATTGGGTGTGAAGACTTGTCCCATGTTTACTTAAATTTTCACAGCTCCTGCATGTACCATCTTAGCACGGATAGTTATTGGTGGCTTAAACCAAGAGAGCCAAAGAGCCTTGCGATTTCTGATAGTACAATTCGCTTGATTATCTGAAGTTTATTCGATTTAGTTTCCAGTCGGGAATATCTAAATTTGAATACATTCTTCTCAGAATCCCACCAAAGACCCAACATTTTTGAAGTTGTTTCGCCATACTTATTGAACTTCTGTCACATAGATTAGCAGGTAGGCGTGTCAACAATTTAGCGGAGTTTGAATTCCATTTCTGGAGGGTGAAACCGCTCTTTGAAAGTTGTAATCAACTCCAATTGAAAGGCTATCCCTTCCTCTTCCGAGTTAACACCTGTCATGAGACCATGAACTCGAAATCTTTCTGCATGATCTTGGAAGTCTTAGGAAATTGGTGACTTTCATCTACCGCAAGTTGTTTCAAAGTTCTCGTTGCCAGGTATGAAGCTGACGCTGTTCCAAGTCTAAAGGTTTTTAATCTATATTCTTCCAGAGACAGCAATTTGTTCTCCCTCCAGATAACCTCCGGTAGGTCTCTTTGGGTGTGATGTATGTTCACCTGACTGTACATTTTTTCCAGGTCAGCTGTCAATACAAATGTGTAGAGTCTGAAACGTAGTATGATGGAAATGATATAACTTTGAACGTTAGGGCCAGATATTTGGAAATACTTTAAAGTTATGCCTGATGTCGTCTTGGCAAATGCATAAAAAAAAACTACTAGAACCTTCGTTTTTGTACTCAACATGAATAATTATGGAAGTTTATTTTTTACATTTATGGTGCAAAAGTAAATAAACATGTTTTCTGTAAGAAACACATTTGAAACCTCTTTATTTTAGAAGTTTATTATATTTACTGTTTGCAAGTTTTGTCTGTGAGTTATCAGTATTTTGTAGAAATTTACCATAGTAATTTGGAGGAAATTTTATTGTCTTTCGGAATATCGCCATCTATTTTTTTAATTTCCCTCGCCATTTAATAGTTGTTTGAAAAAGTAAGTAACGCCCTAAAAATCTTTAATACGACATTTTGTTGTAATTTTCGGATTTTATTTAATTTTGTGTTTTAAAATTTGATAGGATAGTATTTATGATCAAGTTACCTACTATGAAAAACTACACATGAAAAGCTGATAAACCTATACATTTTTTCTTGATAACAGTTGTGTCATAAGTGGGCAGGTTTTCATAATCTGATCATTTGGCACATGTAACTTATCAGTAATTTAACAGCTGATTGTTATAGTCTTATTTCTTTGAGCTTTCTTTGTTTACAGTTACTTTGTGTTTCTTATGTTATGTGTGTGTGTTTTTTTTTAAGTTATGTGCTTAATCTTTAACATTAATTTAATTATTAGTGAGTAAAGAGTGGTGTGTGGATATCACAATCGCAAATTATCATTTTAAAATGTGCATTATATTAAGAGAAGACATTTTATATTAGTTTAATATTAATATTAATTTGCTAAGGAATATTGTGACTTGAAGACATTTCAATTAAAATCATCCTTAATAAAAATCTAGGGAGATTGTTGAAAAACTTAGATGAAGTATAAAAAATATCGTTTATAAAAATATACTGTAAATAAATATATTACATTTGATTTTTTTATTGTCTAGCTGTATTAGAAAATTAGTTTATTTTTATATTCCGTTCTTGAAAATTAATAAAATTAATTTTCAGGTAAAAAAAGCATAGGGTAAATTTTCATAGGGAAAAAAGCATATACGAAGTATTTTTCTAAGGACCGTTGTATTTAACCGCAATGGGCTCTCTGTTTCTAGTTTTTAATAATATCCGCCATTCTGTACATTTGATAGAAAAATAAAATGACAAAACTAATCATTTATGATGGGCAAGTATTTAATGTGAGATTAAAAACAATTTTTGTGCTTGTACATTTTTTACAAAAAATTTTCAAGGATAATGGATGTGAACATTTAGCCCTTGTTATTTTTATAGGAAAAAATAAACCCTGATCACCATTATCTCTAAAACCTTTAGGATTAGGGATACCATTTAAATTGTAAAGTTTTCTGAAAATTACGTGTAAAATAAAAAAAATGTCACAACAAGTGGGGGCTTATGTTTAAAAGTAGTGACTTTCAGTCTGGAAGGGTTACTTCTGGTACACCCTTTACATTGCAATTAGTGTCAATCGCTGGAGCGTAACCGTTATATGCATATACTGGCACAATATGATTTTGTGAACATGAATTCTGTAATTTTAAAAAGGGGTGTACCAGAAAAGGGTCTGGGGCACCTGGTATATTTACGTTATCTTGATTCAGATATTAACTACACTTTCACTCAGTAATAACGATTTTAATACAACAAATTATTGAAATTATAAATTAATATTTTCTTTGAATAAACCCAATCACACGATCCTGTTTGTAGTTTGGAACTGACCATTGCAACCTAAGTGTTGTCCTGTGAGCATGTAGCTTATCAATAGATAAGAAATTCTAGTCCAGTCTTATCAGCACTTATTACTTTATCAGTATAGTACGGCTAGCTTCTACGACTGTAGCCTTTACGTTTAGCTCAATTTCGTAATTTTCAACAAAAAAATATAAGTTGAAAAATTTAATAAAAAATACTAGGTATACTTAATTACCGTAAAAATATTATGAACCCCTAACTTCATTCATAAAAACCAATAATTGGTAACTGTTATTTTTTTAATGCTGAAAACGCACTCATAATTAATTTATAAAACCAAAACAACTATTGTAAACAGATTAGGGTCCATGTATTGAGGCAAGATTTGACGGCACATCAAGAGTAGTTAGCCCTTTGGGGAGGGGGAAGCCCTTTGAGGTGCTTTGGGAGCCGGTTACTTTTAATTAGCTGCCTTGAAAGGTTTTGTTGCACAGTGATTACCCCGGTAGCTTCAGAACAGCTTCACTCTAGACAGACCCAATGACAAGCTATCGATCCCAGGAAAGACGTTTGAATTTGTCTGCAGGCGTGTGCCGCACTGTTCGAGTGTTGCGGAGATTTAAAACTGGTCTGACATTCCTACTGCAACTGTAGCAGTGTGCGAATTAGTTCCTTACGCTGAATAAGCTTATGTTGCAATATAAGTATTTTAAAACATCATTTTCTTTTTAAAACTTTTTCCGAAAAAATTTATCCGATTAAACTGCAATAAGTTGATAATTTATTCGTTTGTAAATTCATTTATTAAAGAGAAATGTTTTTGATTTTTAAAATAATAACATAAATGTACAATCACAAAGAAATGGATTACATTTTAAAGCAGTTATATAGTGTAGGCATAAATAAGCTAATATTTATTACTAGCACAGACGACTAGCTAAAATTTAACGTTTTAATATTAATTTTTCATTACAGTATTCTGTGCTAATAGTCACATTAAGATTATTAAAAATCTCAAACTTCTTAAAATGACGTTCTTTCAGTTTTGAAAAGATAAAAAATAAAAAGCTGTACATCGTGACAAGGAAATTTATGTACACTAAAACAGGTCATCTCCCCATATCAACAATTGTATCAGCGGGAATGATTTGCTATCATTCACAACAAAACGCATAGCGATCTATAAAACGTATTGGAACTCAAATAAAAATAATAATTTAATAGGTTTGTTACAAATTTGGTTGTAAGTCAAACCTTCGCCTAGTACTCACAACTTAGACGATTTAGACTATAAAATAAAATTGAATTTACAGTAAGTACTTTGAAGTACTCCTTTGTGTTTAACAAT
Source organism: Neoaliturus tenellus (assembly GCA_030545055.2). Classification (NCBI taxonomy): domain Eukaryota; kingdom Metazoa; phylum Arthropoda; class Insecta; order Hemiptera; family Cicadellidae; genus Neoaliturus; species Neoaliturus tenellus. The sequence goes on from CM061535.1 coordinate 90,342,202, forward strand.
AGTATTCAAGTATTCTGACTAGTAATCATAGTTTTTTGCGCTTTCATTGAAAACTGTTTGAAATGACGTATACCTACAAAATTACCGAACAATATGAAAGAAAACATCCTTCACAAGCAGACAGGTTCGGATTTCCCAATAGGCACGTAGGCCCAGGTCGAGGGGCGCAAGCTGCCAGGGGGCGCATCGTCAAACATATATAGTCAAAATTATAGTCTTTAGTTTAGTTTTTGTATTTTTAGCTACAAAAATGTTTTGGTAAAGATAAATAGCTTTACAAAGAGTAACCATACTGCCAATTATGATTATAGTTTATCTACCCCAGGAGTCGGGCCGATTGAAGTCCCGGAAACCACCTCTGCAGATAGTCTATCAGTTGATGGATACAAACTTCCCCACCCATACCGACGGGACTAATTACTGGGACTCTTACCAAGGTCACACAAATTAGTTATAGAAGACCCGACCTCAGCAGCAGGCAGTATAGATCTTCCTCGGAAGCAGTGCACTTAACTCAATCGTTTTCGCTCTGGAGTATTAGGAAGATGTAATTAGTCGAAATACAAATGTGTATTTGCATTTCGATACAAAAATATTGGTAATTGTATTTTTGATTCAAGAAGTCATTCAGCTGCGGAGCGTGTATCAAGCTATGGATCACATAGCATAGCACATAGTGCATCCTGTTTTCCCCCGAAGGGTTGATAGGTATGCTTAGTGGTAAATTGAAGCTGAACGCTGAACTGCAATTCCTTCAGAACCTTGAAAAGACGTAAAAGGAGAGATCAGCAATTCTATTTTAGAGTCTAGTTTTACATACACTAACAAATATATTCTGTACACCTAAATTTAATTGATTATTTTTTAAACTTGGTGGCTGATCAATCTTGATCACTGCACGTATATTTTAATTAATAACCATCTCTGGTCGTAAAACCATTCCACCTGCACTGATATGATAACTGATAACTATCTCACGTCATGATATCACTCCATCTGAACTGACATTGTAACTGATAACCATCTCTGGTCGTGATATCATTCCAGCCGCCGCTTATCACTCCCTCCTCCCTCTCCTCCCTTCCTCCTCCGACCTCCCACTTCCCTCCTCCCGGCTCCTTCGCCAGTCTCCAGTCCGCTGCCATGGCAGCCAGGACGGCTCTGCTTGTTTTTATAGTTTTACTATTAGGTACAAAGTTTATTTTACAATAATTTACTAACAATGCTAAAACTCTAAGTTAACCTTGCTGTGGCATGATAATCTAAAAAAACTAAAATTACTATTTACCACTATCTTCATATCCTTAAAATGAATGCTGAAATTAGTTTTACTAAAGCATGAAGATTTATTTTTAACATAATCAAACTGAATTTTTTGTTTAGAGGGTCCGGAAAATTACAAAAAAATTTCTAATGCTGAAATGATATAAAATAATAAAAAAATCATTTTAGTGTTAGAGTCTACTGTTATAATCCCTAGAACTTTTACATAAAACTTTTTCATAAAAACAAATCCAATAGGCCTAGATTAAATCCTAAGGCTTAGCTTCTAATAGAGCGAAATGTTAACTATATATGTAAATTTAGACCTAATCTTCAGCGATTTAAAGGAATTGCTGTTAAAGACGTATATAGATTCACCAATAGCATTTTTTTATCTACATCAAATTTTAATTTATTTAGTAAAGCACTCGTTAAATGCTGGTTTTATACGATGACCAATGACTATATAGTTTATTATCCGATGGTTTATTTCATTATCTACTTCGTAACAATGGATCAGAAACAATAATACGTAAGTTTAATTGTAATAGAGATTAAATTACGAATTAAATGTTACCAGTTGGAAAAATTGTCCAAAACACTACTTCCCAATGATATTATAGAAATACCGGTAGTTGTAAGTTATCTCTCAAAGAATGTAAAAGTACAGTTTTTGTAAATTACCAAAAGCTTGTTTCAGTGAGGTCGTAAATGCTATATAGTTTGTACGACAGGAACTTAAATACTTACCTTGTTTTGTTAGAAGGGATGAGAAACAATGTTTTAATTGGTTTAGGGGTAAATAATTGATCTATCGAAGGGAAGATTATTAAAATAAGTGTAATTTTTTGTCATTTGTGTACTCGTAGTGTTTATCAAAACTATTTTGATGTGCCGGCCCTTACTTTGATGTAAGACAGCCTATCTGACAATTTAATTTTGCCCTTAATCAAATTTTAAATAATAATTTCAGATCCCTCCTGCTTTTGGCCAAAGTCGTGGATTTATAGTAATTTAACTATCCATTAGCAAATACATAACTCCAACCGGCTTCTTACGGTCTTGCTGGTGTGATCTGGTTGATTCTTAGGCATAACAACTTTGCCCCTGTCACTGAAAAAATTAAAATGTAAATTATTAATTTATGAAGCATTTATGTTTAAAGTATAATTTAAAGTATAATTTAAAGTAAACATGTAAGATAGTTAACAACATTAAAGAAAGTACATATGGCCTTCAAGTACAAATAGGCCCACACACTGAAACTTACATATTCTATCATCCAAAGGCATTTCGTAAAATTGTAATAAGCTGCACGATCAACATCCATGAGAAAAAAATAGAAACATTTACCATACAGTTTTTAGTTGGCGAGCAAAATTCCGTGCAAGGATTTCAATTTGGAATGCCGAACACTAAAGTATACTTTAAAATGTCGTAAAATGTATTTTTTCTTCCAATCTCTTGCAAAAAGTTTAAGTCTGGAACGGATGATTATCACCTATAAATATTACCATTGTCATTATTATTTTACTTATTTGCAACGGTATCCACCATTTCAGTACAATTACATATGACTAATTTAAGAGGGCATTAATCATTTTAATGAAAAGTCTTTAAGAAATATACCTAAACTTAAATCATAGTATTTTCTGTCAAATATTTTTTTGTTCTTGGCATTTGGGTATGTTACTTAAAATAATAGGCCTACACACTGAAACGAACATATTGTATCATTCAAAGGTATTTTGTAAAATATTCAATTGTATAAGCTGCACGTTCAACATTTACACTTTTGCCACCACACTGCATTACACCGTCTTGTTCTTCAGATTTCCGGTAAAAAGTAAACTTACTGCCTTTCAGTGGTTTCTGAAATCCTGACGCTGAGTCAATCATAGTTAGCATTTGGAGTTCAAGTGTTTTAAATTGTGAAATATTTTCGTGTAGTATTGTGAGTAGTTTTAAGTCCGACATCGGAAAAAGATTGTACCCATAATAGGCAATAGGAATTGTATGTTCCACGCAGTCATATTTACTATTTGGAATTCACAACCAACATAAAATTAGCCTACAAGAAGCATATTTCCAACTCTGGAAAAATATGAAAATTTAACTGTAGGGGATACCTCCTATAGGGGACTAAAACGTGCAATACTAAATAGAAACACGTTGTTTTTCACGGTAGTTGACAACTGGATTTAAATACAAATTTATACAAGTTAACGGTTTTCCTCCTTTTACTTTACCTGTATTGATACATCAGTTTAGATTTGTGGCTGTACCGTTAAATATTAGTTAATTTTTATGAAGAATCCATTTTCGTCTTTAAAAAAATTTGCTTGGAGAAAAATAAGTTAATTGAAATTAAATATGAGTTTAAAAAGAACATTGTATACGGTACAAGTTTCGCACTATCTGCCCAACACTCCATTCAAAACGAATAGATAGAGCACCCATCAAGTATCGACGGCAACAATGCTTTTAATTCACTCGTAAATGTACGGTGTTTACAGTGACCCGGGCATTACATGTACTTACACGATTACTTTAGGTTGGAAATACGACTAAAATCTAAGCTTCCGTCAATTTGTAATACAATAATTAGCAAAATTTAGAAGTAACATAACTGTAGACAGAAACTTTCTTATAGAGAAACAAATAATTCCTTAGACCTTTTCCAATTATGAATGCTTCTATCATAGTGAGTTATTTTGCTACAAGCAAAAGGCTTTTTAAGTAAAAAGTTAGTAAAAGTAAAAGCCTTAGTTATTATATCTATTTCGTTGGGACGAGATAACCGAAGCAACTATCAACAAGCTAATCTATTCGACAGACAGTTTATTGACATTACGAACACGTTATATTTCACAAATATCGTGGAGACATCGAATGGGTAAAATTAAAAAAATAAAGTTAATTATTGCTCACAATAGTATAATACAGCAGTGTCATAAGACTTAATATAGTCAAATTATGAATTTATCCCATTTGAATATCGCAAATGCAGCTTCAAAGTAATGAGGTGATAAAGGCAGAAATTTCACAGATGCAAACACTTGCTTACAGTATTTATTTATTTATTTATTTGTTCCCAACGGCTTGTTGCCAGTTTACAATAAAACACAATCAGAGAAAATACAACAAATCATACAATTAACATGCAATATGCAAAAAATAATGGTGTGCAATAAATAAAGTTCATTAGTTGCAATTACACTGTGCAGTACTATATGCAGTAATTCTAGAAAAACCACAAAGGACAGTAACATTCAATCACTTAGAAACAAGCAAATTATAATATACTTGTCAAACATACATGCATGTACAATAAGAAAGTTAGTAAGTAGTATTTGACTCATCAGTAATGCATCTAATATTCTCAAGCACAAAAGACAAGTACCATATTCAATAAATACAATGCAATAATATGAATTTATACAAACTATTGATGCATGCAAATATATTGTATTGCCTTCCGTCATTTTAAATCGAATTACTCGTAACTGCCTAATCAACCGTTTTAATTCATTTAAGGAATTTACTATGGTGTAGTTTTTATTTTTTAAACCTTGAATTATGGTTACTAAAATGAATGTAGTAACCACAAAACACGAAGAATAATAAATTACAAGAATATTATACATTCTTATTGGCGTACATAACGAAAAGAGTGAAACTGAAGGGAAGAGTTGTTTTACTCGGGCTTGCTTGTACTCTTTAATTCTATAGTAAATTTAAGGTCACCCTCGAAATTTATTAATAATGTTTTTGTTTAAGAGAATGTTTCTAATCTTCAACATTGTTTAATTTATTGTTTACTAAATGGTATTGGACATACTCTCAGTTAACTAAAAAAAACTTCATTGATACTTTAATTGGTATTCATGTTTAAAATATATTTAAACTTGAGGTATTTCTAAGTTGTGAGTGTATATTTTCTTTGGAACACTCAAAACTGGATTTATGGGTGGTTTCTGGTTTTGTACTTTGCTAGAAAATCTTATTTACTTAAATAATTATATAACTAGCACCCCATTGCTGTGTGAATACAATTAGAGTCCTTCAAAATTCACGTTCTTCGAATTGCGGATTTCAATTTTCCAAAACTTTGTATCCACATGAAAAAACACTCCGTCACTGTTATGGGGGTATTTTCCGGCTGCGAACTTTTGGAATGAATACGTATTGCATTCTATTTTTAATTGTTGGTTATGCACATGTATAATTTATTTCTATAAGTGACCATAGGCAATATTTTATAAGAGTACCTACTAGGGCCGGAAACTACCACAGGAATTATACCCTCAGCAAACTACCCCCAATTGTTGGATCCTGGAAATCTACCTCCAGATTTCAATTTCGTATAGGTCTACTCAATGACTCTTTGATGTGCCATTATTGTCTTAACTAATTATAATTAAAATTAATTGTATAAAATGTTTGTTTACCTCATTTTTAATGGATTGTTTCATCCTAATATTTTTTAACGCTCCTTGATGGATGAGTAAAGTTAAAGGGTGTGATGGGCATATTTGTAATTTATAAACAAGAATTCGTTCTTAAATTGTTTGAAAATAATTAACATCTTTACCTACCGTGTTGGATGTCAGCTAGTGACACTTC